>JAHWFO010062673.1:489849-534743 GCA_023313115.1 Rhysida immarginata | reverse complement strand
CAATATGAGACGTTTCAGTTGTGAGGGTTTCTTTCTAGGAGGTGTTGCTAGTGTCCTCAAATACAACAATAGAAATCTGCCATTAAAACGGGTCTGTAATAATAAAGGAGGTCATGGCCCTGGCCTCTCTCGTTGGCCTCGTTTAAAATTAATTTATTATTACTCATTATACAGAATGTCCCAAATTGATGTATACACTGTTTGAAATGTTATAGCTCAGCAACGAAATGAGATAGAAATATAAAGTCTGTTGTGTATGATCCGGACGGCGCTGGAAAAGCATAGCAACACGTACATTGTTGTTCATTTGTTTATAAACCAAAATGGCGGTGAGACTTTCATTCGATGAACGTAAATGGATACCGAAGTGTTATTGGAAAGTGGAGAATGTTGTTGAGGTTCAACGACGTTGGAGGGTTGAATTTGGTACACCACCGACAACAAGGGAAACAATAACAAAACTCCGAGACAAGTTTGAAGCCGAAGGAACGGTGAAAGATGTGTTGAAAGGTCGATTCATCGAATTTTGCGAGGTCAAACAGTGTACTATGACATTTTGAATATGTATGGGCTTAAGGAATTTTAAGGAATAAAGTACAATAAACCTTATATTCTTTCTCATTTCCTTGCTGAGTTATAACGTGTCAAATAGTGTAAACATCAATTTGGGACACCCTGTATATCAAAAATTGATGCAACAATATAAAATCATAAATGTAACAATTAATTTAAACTGCATCCATATGTTTTGTTACACCATCCAGACTATTGTTAATTCATATCTATTGTATATTTTCAAAATCTTAAAATTTTTTCCCCTAATCAACCATCTTAAAATTTTGTTCCAGTTCGAGAAGATAATGCCGTCAGGCATAACATGTTGAGAAGATATCCAATTGATTCGATATTAAACTTAGAATTACTTAAACTAATTACTTAAATAGATGCAAATCAAACAGCTCCCAAACTGTTCTACAGCGACGAAAAATTGTCTGGAAATGTTAATGCAAACCTCGGAATCCCCATAATTTTCTTCCCATGAACCGAAGGAGAGTAAACCGAACCACACGGAAAACAAAGGTACATCGGCTGAGACTTTTACAATTTGTATTGCAGTATAAGACCCGGATTACTCGGGATAATTGACTTATCCAACGAGTTGGTTTCTGAATGGACGTGGTCGTATTCGGCGGATACCTCCGAAAAGAATCATCCTGCAACCGTTGTTGAAAGAGCACGAGCTGACGATGGCAGTATATGATCTGTGGTATGTTTCTTGGTAGGTCTGGATCCACTGATACCCCTGAAAGACACCCTGGCTCGATTTGGATGTTTATCCATCGTTGCGGATCAGATTCACTCATCCATGTAAACTATTTTCCCCGGTCCGATCGGATATTCCAGCAGAACCATGTGACATGTCATGCAGCCAGAATTGTCCGGGAAAGGTTGGAGGACCACGACCAAGAATTCCAAATACGCCCCTCTCCCCAGAATTCTAAATGCAATCGAACACCGTTGAGATCACCTCGACTGCCATGTTTACTCCGTGGATCCTCCACCACGCACTCTCCAGATACTAGTGGAGACCTTCCAGCATCTTACTGACTTTCCAGCTGCTGTCCGTTCCGCACACGGTGGTGTTCAGGTTATTAGCTGCTATTCATACTAATGTGACTAGGCTGCGTATGTTCTTAGGATAGTTTGTCGTGTCAGCAATCCCAAACGTTTGTCCCCATAGATTCTAAACACCGTGAAGAAGTAAAGGTAATTCATCTAATACCAAGCTAGATAATCTGAAAATGTATTTAACAATCAATGACCCCCTCCCTATAATTTAAAAAAAAGCTCATTTCCCTTGAGAATAGGAATAAAACTGAAAGAACGAGCTGTTTCTATGTAGTGAAGGATCAACCACACCAGAAATACAGTTCCGTTAGCTTTTCGGAGACGATTGTTCGTGCTCGGAAAGAGGCGAGAACGGGGACTGCTATAAAGGGAGGTGTGCTTCTGTGAATCTACGTATGTAGATGTCGACTTTTCGTCGTCATCGTTTGCAGGTCGTCGTCACCACATTGGGGTTTGAAAAGGCGGGGGAGGAAATCGGTCCTCGGACAGAGGTCGGGAAGAGGGGTAGTGTTAGTGGGGGCTTATTAACTCGTGTTCGCTGCCTGGAATTCATGCATTAGACGCTCAAAGCAACGATAAATATGCGGCGCACGAGGGCGTATTGGGGCCACAATAATCCTGGTAGCCGAGTGGAAGGAGGCGGGGGTATGGGAACGGAGGGAGGGATGGAAAGGAGGGGTTCTAAGCCGCCTTTATTGCCCCGAACGCGGCTTAATAAAGATGCGCTATATTGGTAATAAAAGCTCGCTGTGTCGTTTATTCTTGATTTCAAATAAATTGCGCCAGCGCCACCCCCGTTTCCTCCTTGGGTCCGTGTGTGATTTAGACATCAGTGGCTTCAATCAATCCTCATTTAGCTAAGCCATCGAGAAAATTAAGTTGAAATGAATCTATGTGACTCGACTGGCTTTAATGAAAGGGAAAGCGCCGTCATCGCCCAACTGCCGACGAAGGATTCCGCATTGGAGGTTCTGTCGCACCCCGTCACCACCAGCACTGATGACGAGACGCCACCGTTCATAGAAACCTTACTCCATTTAGGGAGGGGAAAAACTCCACTCTATTTCCGGTTCCATTTTTTTTTTTTAATTTTTAATTTTATCCTGATCGAGGTAAAAATGAACCCGATCGGGTTGGTTAAGACCCCCGTCCGAACGTTCAGTTTTGATCCATTCTAATCGCGTCGAGTTAGTTGTTGTGTTCCTGATAATAATAAATTAAACGCAAGGAATGAAACATAAATAAGTGGAATGAATAAAACGTATTGGATGCCGTATCAACTCGTGGGGGCGGACGATCCCTTTTCCTCTGCTTCGCCGGCTGATTGGCTGTGGTGGAATCGCTTTGTTTGGAGCAATAAACACTTAATGGTTTGATTCATTAACCTTCATTTGCTTGTAATCGTACATGAATATTGAATCTGAGAGGCTTCCAATTCCTGAGAATAGAACGACGGGATTTAATTTGCGCGATGTTCCCACCCGCAACCGGAGCGCCACCACTCGGCCACTTATGAATTAATAAGCGACCTCTCGTTTCTCCGACTTGATGTCGACGGCGCCGACAGCCGAAAGGAAAGCCCGCCAGCGACGCCGATCATTTTTCGCTGAAAAAGGGAACGCGTACATTTTTAGGAGTTCATCATAAAGAGAGAAAACCGTGGGAATTTTAGGAAGAAAAATAATAATTTTAATAATAATCATATGCTCACCAATGAATTATAAACATCCGTTTAATATTTTATGGACCCCTTTTGGCATGTATGCGGATTGACGTTGAAGCACTTGTAAGTCGACGGAAGACCAGGCGTTCTCCAAACATTCCCTTAGTTCTCGCGCATTTGTTGGATGAGGATCTCGCTGTCAATATGTCGTTCCAACTATGTCCCAAACATTCTCTACTCTGAACTCAGCTAAACCACTGCTGAACTGACCGCGATGAGCAGTAGCATTGTCTCTCACTTGAAGAAGCTCTCACATGAAGGACAAAAAATCAACATTGTTCAGAAATTCCGTGGAATGCAGCCGATCTTTCATGAATATCAGGGGATCAGTTCCATACCTGCAAAAGAAGGTCCTTACCATGGCACACCACCAGAGTTGTCTTACTATGACATGCTGGATCCACTGCTTCAAGAGGGTCACCCGCCACAAAGCCTGCCTAAGCAGAGGTACAAAACAACGTGCATCGTGAATCGTCATACCACACGGCCTTCCAGCTTTCACGTGTCAGTTACGACTTTCCAGACACCTTTGTAAACAACTTAGTTTTTTTTTTTTTTTTACTGAGATCAAGTGTTTTAATATGGGCATGCGACTGCCGTTGTTTACAAAGGTGTCTGGAAAGGTGCTTCAAATCCCGGCGCAAGGTTCTGCTAGACATGGGTTGGCAACAATCTTGTTTAGAATCATTTGTCAATTGTTGCAGTGTGTCACACCAAATTTATATTGATAAATAATTTTAGAATTAGAAAGAAGCACTGAAACTTATGAATTTTTAAAGGAAAGATTTAATTAGAGGAAAATCTGGGGATTCGCAAAACTTTTCCATAATAGCGGATTATTATATTGTATGCATATATTTCTAACTCAGTGGTTCGCGTAACTCAAATCTTCGTGAAAGGGAACCGCTTTTTTAGGGCATACGATTTTTTAATAAATCTCAATATGCAATATGATAGAAAACAACATTTATGGAATTCAATACGCAGTATATTTGGTACTGTATTTTCGATTTCATTTCACGAGATAAGAAAATAAGTAATAAGTGCAATACTTATTTTTAATCAATAACTTCCTCTTTCGTCGTTATGAAGGTTTTGGTTTTATTCCGAAGGTGAAACTTACTAGACAGCGAACGTGTTTTAGCTGAATGTCCTTATCGTGACCAAACTACTTCTCTAGCCAAAATTTAGTTCAATGCGTGATGGCGAAAAACAGGGACATGGCAATAACCTGGGCTGGCAGCGGTGACGTCGGAATGTGGCTCGTATGGTTTCCGTCTTGTTCCTTTCGTTACTCTTGCGAAAGATAATCACCATCCTAGTCCCGTGCGGTAAAATATTAAAACACAAAGTAATAATGTCAATTACATCTTGCCTTCTCAGATGGGTTCCCCTGCCTCCTATTTCGATGTCGCTTTGCTATGGGCGATTCCACAGAGGAGGAGGAAACGATGGCGGTCTCGCTCAAGGTTCATCGTCTTTGAGCCAGTTATCACTTTTAGACAAAGAATAGATTATTTTGTTCAACGTTTGACAATCCAGCGATTCAGTAGTCTGGATCTTGCACATTTCGAGAATCCAGTCAGCTGCTTCATTGTTTTATTCGTGGGTTCAGCTAAATGAGCACCAACAATGAGTCCCTTTCCGAAGTCGTTAGGACCTTCTTTTCTGCCATGCTGATCAAATTCTGTGATTAGACTCACCCAACTCACTCTAAAATAATTACAGGCTTGAATTACATGACCTCAAACTATTTTGCATAAAAACCGTTAAAACAAATGTTCCAGATATACCATTGCCTAATACGTGTTTAAAGTGTATAATCAAATGATTAGATTATGCTATTGTACCATAGACCAGAAAACACGAGCATCGGTTTCATAAGGGGGGGGGGGGGGGGCGGCGAACACGACACTGGATGCACTCGTCGGCACCGCCCCGATAATTTATTAGCTTTCGTCGCCGATCGGAAGCTTTACACCTCCGGCGACATGGGTGATTTGTGCGAGAGGATGGTGAAGGAAGAGCGAGAGAAGGATCGAGAGAAACGGCCACAATATGATGGCTTGGAACGAACTAAATGGTCGGAGCATTTATCAACAGGGATTCACTCGCTATGAAATTACTAACACAACGAAGGAAACGGCTACACGGACGAGGAGAATTGGGTTTCCGACCCGGGTCAGTCCAATTGGCGAAAAAAAAAAGGCAACGGCTGTAACCAATCCTAAATAATAGCTGTTTATATAGTTTTATTTATATCTTTGCTGATCTATTTTGCGGGACCCAATCCCCGCAAAAAAAAAACGCCTTTAAAAAAAGGACAGTTTATAATAAGGAAGGAGTTTAAAAGCTTAATATCCAGAATACAGATATACTTATCTGTGACTGGTTATACAATCGGTAAAATTATAATTATTATATTGATCTATTATTACCTGTTTGTTAATTTTTGTGGTTATTTTATATTTTTTTACATCGAAGCCCGATGCATTTTAACCTGCACCCCTGGCCAAAACGTTTGCTTTATTAATTTAAAGGCAAATTTAAAGTCAAGCTTTTACTTTTATCAGTAAAAGACTGGAGTTCACACTTTATCATTTTCAACTAATCAATCCGAATTTTTTGTGTCTGGTTCAGCGTTCGGCAGACTTTTACGGGACCTATTTTGATAATTCTAAAATTTTCTAAGTCCCTAAGCAACTTTTCACAAGCGCAGAAATTTGAGAAATATGCCCTCACCTATTATTTAATATGAGAAGACAATTTTAAAAAATGAGGTCCCGCCTTTCTTATACATAAATGACCTGGTCCAAATTCAGAAAAAAATTAAACAACTGTCTAAAAAATCTACTTCCGAAAGAAGTTTTAAAAAAGTTTGTGAATAAAAGTTACTTCAAATTAGCTTCTAACACTTTGGTAAAGATTCCAAATTTGCCTATACCATCTTATTTCGCAAAAAAACTGGATTTTGACAAGAGTAAAACTGGTACTTCCGTTTGGAATTTTGAAAATTTTTCTTAACAAAAGTTGTTTATAATTGAAATTGGAACACTTTTTACCCCATATAAAATTTTCATAAACGCAATGTTTAACGAGATATTTCAAAATTTATATTTTGTCGCTGGAGTAAACTGATACTTCCGGTTCACCGATTCCACTAGAAAACTAATCAGACTTCCAGAGGAAGATTATAATCTTAAGTTTAAAGTTTGGTTTCGATAGCTTTAGCCGTTTGGACGCTAGCGTGGACACACACAGACATTTTCCAGAAATCACTTTTTCGTAATCTAGGGACCCTAAAACGTGAAGATCAGTGAAAATCTGGAGTCGAAATTTTTCGTGATTACAATACTTCCTTATACTATGTATAAGAAAGTAAAAAGGTTCTTGCAGGCTTGTTTCACAGATATCAGGGAAAAAAAAATTGTGATGTGGAATTGTTTAAAGGACAACTCTACGCAAAAAATCGATTACATTTTTTTTTTTTTTACAGAATATCATTCTTTGATATAAATATAGCACATTCCCATCGGCCTCGGTGGCTCAGGGGTTGCGTGATCGCCTCTGATGCCCGAGTACGCGGGTTCGACCCCGGCCGAGGACGACGAGGATTTTTTCAGGGGGGAAATCCTGAGATCACGCACTTCCTTCGGAAGGGAAGTAAAGCCGTTGGTCCCGTGTAGTCGTTTGCCGGCTGCACGTTAAAGAACCCTTGCGAGGCAAAATTTGCGGCCCCTATAACGCCGTCCTGAAATGACCATGACAGTTGAAAAGGACGTTAATACTAAACTAACCAAACCAAACCAAACCAAACATTCCCGTTGAAATTTTTAAATTTGGTCCACAATTTCAATATAAGAAACTGCTTTGAAAAGTGAAAAACGGCGCTTTTGCACTGCCTTTCCGCTGGCCATTTTTTTTCCAGAAGTGACGTAGTTTGAGTCAAAGGAGGCCAATGAAAAAGACAGGCCTAGACGTGGAAAAATCACCTGTCCATGGCAGGAAAGGCCCTGACGCGAAAAAGCAACACCTCCTAGACAGAAGGCCTGCGCACAAAAACTGTATACATTGTTATATCATCATCAAACGGCCAAATTTAAAGCTTATTATTGGAAGAAATACGATTAACAATAGCCGCTTTTGTGTGATGTAACAATGCATGACGTTTCTGTGCACAGGCCTTCTGTCTAGGTGGTGTTGGAAAAAGTCACCTGACAACAATCCAGCCTTCATTGTTTTCAACGAATGAAATATACTGATTGTTAAAATCCAAGATGGAAACAATGAAAATTACATTGTTTTTCGGTACATTGTTATTCCGATTAAATTGTTTTTCTACGTTTGACTCCAACTACGTCATGGATGCCTCCCGATTTCAAATCGCGCTCATTATTTTCGTTTTTTCACGTATTTAGAGTTCGAATTAAATTTTTTAAAATAAGCCACGATGTTATTAATAGGTTAGGCTTTCGATTTAAATAAAGTTGTATATGACCGTGGAGTTGTCCTTTAACAAACTTATTTTGTGGTAAAAATTCTTCCAAATATCAACAGTTATCATAAAATGAATTAGCGCGTAGCAGCAATCAACCTTTCTGTTTCCAATGGTTCATTTAATATGTAATATGGTCATTTCCGTACGATTAAAATTCGAATTTTACAACTAGTGTCTGAATATTTTCATGCAGTTTATATCTTAGCAGCATTGTAGTCTATGGAGTACTGCTTGATGCTGTCATAGAAACGAATTTAGCTGTCTTCAACGAAAACTGAGCGCCAGAAACGAAGGCAGTCCCATATTAGATAGACATACTAAGGAAGAAAAAATTTGTTGCCTTTTAATGCAGAAATATTGTCATTTGGCACGTTCAAAATCAGCTTATTTATCTGAGTTTTTAGTAGAACTGTCGCTATTGCGATTGCGGCGCTCCTCGTTCAGGTAACCAAGTTTTGTGTATTTAAGTTAAATTTGACAGGCAGAGATAATGACTATGTTAATTAAGTACCGATAAATATAAAAAAAAATCAAGCATTTTAAATTAAAATTAATTTTTACTTATTCTTGAGAGATAGGCTGCTTGAGCACTTTGTCCCTTAAGGATAAAAGTCGCTAAATGGTAAAATTGATAGAGTTGGTTACGTTATCGCTATGTATAATGCGAAATTATTATTGCTTAAGCCGAACCAAATATGTATTATTTCGCATTAAATGGTAAAAGCAAGAATGGCAATGAAATTCTCTGGTGATCATTTCATGAATTAATGAAATTGGTAGAGACTTTACAATACAATAAAGGGAGAACAGAGTTTCCGACTAGTTTCGCCATTTATTCCCGGCTTTATCAAGGATATCTAGTCGGAAACTCTGTTCTCCCTTTATTGTATTGTAAAGTCTCTACCAATTTCATTGATAGAAACAATACTAAGAACTCCCAATTTATTGATTTCATGAATTAATTGAATCATTACCGTTTTTTAAAGGACGTGAAGCTTCACTAAATATTTTTTCAAGTTTCAAGAAAGTTCTAGATCTAGATAAAAAAATTAAAAACTGGAATTTTGTAAATTTTATTTCTGACAATTATTCTTATATTGTGAAGATGAAGAGTGAAGGCCTATGTGTTCGTTTCTTAAATTCAATTTTTTTTTTCTGAAATCGACCTGAAAACTCGTAATTCGAAAAGATATGTTAAAATTTTGAAAACAAAATCGCAGCTAATTGACCAATTTTGTGTAGCTAACTCCTTCAAAACGGCAAATAGCAAAACCGAATAAAAATTATATATACTTCGAGGATACCTTAAATTGTGCCATAACGTACTTTATGTCATTTTGGATAAGCTCCGTTTTATAGGTATTCATTTTTTTTCTAAAAATTAAAAAATGGCTGTAGCGTTCAAAACAGCGTACCAA
The DNA here is from genome assembly GCA_023313115.1 of Rhysida immarginata. Taxonomy (NCBI): domain Eukaryota; kingdom Metazoa; phylum Arthropoda; class Chilopoda; order Scolopendromorpha; family Scolopendridae; genus Rhysida; species Rhysida immarginata. The sequence goes on along the minus strand of JAHWFO010062673.1, from coordinate 525,475 downwards.
ACTCAATAAGGCGCATCTTTGTATATGATTTGTTTGGCTCTGATGAGTCGCTTTGGAGTTATTAACGACCCCCCCCCCCCACCCCCCCGCCCCCGATAGATTTTTTTTTTTTAATTAATTCGTACTTAGAGAGATCCTTAAACTATGCATTGACGTAATTTTCATGGAAATGGGCTAAACCTTTTTAGAGAAATTATTTTTTTTTTCTAAAAATGAAGAAATTTTTATTTTTAATTATTTATTTTATTTTTATTTTTTTTATTTATTTATTTAGTTAGAAATTTTTTTTACATCAACAGTATTCATTTCATCGACCCAAACACAATAAAAACGACATGAACGGCCTCCTCTCATTGAGACGAACAATTTTTGGAGTAATTAAGATATTAAGGATCACCAACTACGCCCCCCCCCCCAACAGAAAAAAAAATAAATTAAATGACCTGTGAGAATGTACCATTCCGCCACTACAATCAATTTATTTCTGTTTGTTATTGGAGGTTTGATAATAATTACATAAGAGTAGGAGTTGTAATAAATATATTAATTAAAAAATAAGAACTCCATTTAATTAAAAGAAATAGAAATAAAAATAAACAATAAAAACAATTGAATAAAAGTCACCCAGTGGAGAAATACAAAGGTTGAAGTGGACGAAACACAGATGAAACAAAGGTCTTGTGGAGAAATGTTACACGAAACACAGGAAGGAAACAGTAACAGGTGAAGAAGATATATGATGAAAGTCCGATGATCCGTAGAAACGTAGATGACAAAATTGAAATGTATTTAAAAAACGTTTTTGGGATTTTTATCCCATCTTCAGTTTCAAAACTTTTTGAATGAAATTTCAGTTAAATTATAATAATAGAAGATATAATAATAAAAACAAAACAATGAAATCAGAAACAATTCAACCTCTGTATTTCTCCATTGGGTGACTTTTATTCAATTTTTTTATTATTTATTTTTATTTCTTTTAATTAAATGGAGTTCTTATTTTTTAATTAATATTGGAGGTTTGCTAGAAGAAAAGTATAAATAATAAAAATAGAACACAGGGTGGTAAGACCCTGGAAAAAAAGAAACGACGTTTCGGATAGAGGCTTTGTCAAAATAAAGAGAATTCAGGGTTTTACCACCCTGTGTTTTTATTATTTATTATTTTATTACAGGGTTCTTGTTTTTTCTACAAACAATGTTTATAGAATATGCAAAGTGTTTTGAAAATGTCTTTAAATCTGGATCCGTGTTATATTTTAGATGTCATATCTTTTTATTGTTTTAGATAGTGAAGAAAAAATTTATGCAAAAGAGATTGGAATCCGATTGGGATTAAGAAATGCGACGCCACATAAATGTACCAAATGTCCAGAATAACTTCATAACTGAATAACTTCATAGCCTGATCGCCTCGCTTGCTCCAAATTAAAACACTTCTTATGTTTCTCAAAATCTAATTTAAAATATACAACCCACAGAAAGAGGAAAACCAATATTATAAGGTAAATCCAGCCATAAAGAAAGTACGTTACTAATTCACGATATGGTGAAATATTCAATAGTAATTAACAAAAAATTAGTTAAGGCATCGTTATCCAATGATATAAAAGGGTTTTAGCATCAAAATGTTACGAGCAGTAGCGACAAAAGTGGAGGGGCACAAATAAAAAAATTCAGATTCTAGGCCTTTTCGTACAAAAGTTATAGCTTGGTTTGTATTTGGAGTCTCGCGGCCCCTGCCGAGGCCTCAGAGGACTATATCAGTTTTAGTGTGTAATAGCTAAAATTTTAAGCAACACATTATAAATATACAACATTTCAGGTTTCTGCACTTCTGGTTTTAAATTTATAGCTTGATTTGAGATTGAGGCCGCAAGGCCCCTGCCAAGAGACTTATAGAATTTTTTATATAGATTAGCTAAATTTTTAAATACCACACCATGATTAAACAAAATTTCAGGTCCCTAGGATTTTCCGTTCATATGTTATAGCTTCAATTGTATTTGAGGCCGCCAGGAGCCCCGAGGCCTATACCGGTCTCGTTGTATATTGTCTATTATTTTTAAGTAACGCACTGTATATTTTTTTAAATTTTTAAATAAAGTTCTTAGGCCTTTTTATTATTCAAAAGTTAGAGCTTATTTCTGATTTGGGCTTCAGGGCCCCTGTGGAGACTACCGGTTTTTCGTGTATAATAGCTAAATTTTTTAGTAAACTACTATAAGTATACAAATTTTCAGATTTCTAAGTCTTTTCGTTCAAATATTATAGCTCTGTATTTAGGGCCCCTGCCAGGGCCCCAGATGACTATATGAGTTTTAGTGTATAAGAGCTAAAATTTTAAGTAACACATCATAAATATGCAAGAATTCAGATTTCTGGACTTCCGATTCAGAAGTTATAGCTTGATTTGTGACTGAGGGCTCAGGGCCCCTGTCGAGACCCAAGAGCCTTATACCAGTTTTTAGTTATTGATGAAAAATTATTATATTATTATGATTATCAAAATTAAATTATTTTTCATCAATAATTTAAACATCTGAGGTATGGCGTGTATAAAAATCCTCATAGAACATCCAATTATTATTCTTTAACAGTTTTTAGTGTATATTAACTAAATTTTTAAGTAATTTTCTATAAGTAAACAAAATTTCAGATTTCTAGACCTTTTCGTTTAAAAGTTGTAGCTTTGCTTATGTGTGGGGGCCTGTGGGGCTCTGCTATATTACTTTTTTTTTTGTATATTTGCAATATTTTTTTAGTGCCACACTTTGAATATACAAAATTTCAGGTTCCTAGGCCTTTCCGTTCAAATGTTATAGCTTCAATTGTATTTGGTGCCTCGAGGCCCCTGGCGGGGTTCTAGAAGCTTATGTCACCTTCTATATTGGCTATATTTTTCAGTACCAAACTAAAAATATACAAAATTTTAGGTTCTTGATTTCAAAAAAAATATACCAGGTCAAATTTCCATTCAAAAATTATAACTTGATTTGTATTTGAGGCCTCGAGGTCTTCTGGTGGTCCCCATAGGTCTACATCACATTTCTTGTATATTTGCTATATATTTTTAGTACCACACTGCAAATATACAAAATTTCATGTTCCTAGGTCGTTCCGTTCAATTGTATTTGGAGCCTCGGGGACTCCGGCGGGGCCCTAGAGGCTTATATCACTTTTCTTGTATATTGGTTTTATTTTTTTTTAGAACCGCACTACAAATTTACGAAATTTCAGGATTTTTGCCCTCTTTGTTCAAAAGATAAAAACGGAACCATGAAATTCATCCAAGTGGCCCCTGAGGGAGCCCGGGCCACCCAAGAGGATTCGCTATATTTGTCACACTGTCCTCTTATAGAGCCTACGTGTGTACAAAATTTCAAGCCTCTAGGTCATCCTTTCAAAAGTTATGGCGTGTGACATACATGTTACATACATCTGTTCCTTATGAGCTCTTGGTTTTAGATTATGCTAAAACCCTAAAAATACAAAATGTCACGCACTCTGTTGCTCACGGAGGTAATTTGTGATACCAAAGCCAACTAGATAGAGATTTGGTGATAATTTGTGAAGATGCATCGTACGGAGGCGGCATGATACATATGAGAAGTAGCACTTTATCCAGACTGACATCCATAAGAAATGCATGCAGCGCATAACACCAATTCCGATTTGGCTACAAATATTGATGAAATTACGATCTATGTTTTCGTCGCTGCTGACGTTTTCTTCATCAGTGGGAGGGGTATCAAACTTTTTTTTTTTAGTTGTTTAAATTTTTGTACAACTTTTCACCAGCAAAGCTGCAATAGGGAAAATGCACTTGTGATCAGACCGCTTAGCGATGCCCGTTGAAGATTGCATCGGGTCGCAAAAGTCGTCATCAGGTCGTATCAAAGAGTGCCTAATAATTTTCAATTTTCAGACGTTGTTATCGAACTACTATCAAAACAAATTATGTATTTCAGATACCCTTTAAGATTGCTAAATTTTAAACATAACTCATATTGGCTGGACTTCCCCTTTAATGCGTATTCATTCAGATTGCTAAGATCTGGAAAATACTTGCAAGAGGTTTATAAATGGGAGAGTTTTCCAAGAATAGGGGAGTAAAGCTTTTGAATGTAAAGACGCTCTTCCTAAATTCCTGGGCTTGTGAACGGAAAACAGATGGAAGTACAATACAAATTCATGTCATGTCCTTCGAACCGTTCTTCGAAAATTTAATATTGCATGTGAATACAATATTGAGATACGTCATGCAAGGCATTTGACTTCTCACGGTATGGTCATTTGCATGTTGACCTTTTGTCTCTGGGGTCTACGTTCAATATGCGTAGTGCTTGAAAGCTGAAGTGGAGGTTTTTTCCTTTCAATTAGGACGAAACTTACAGTGAAGCTCGGTATTTATAATTCAGAAAGAGCTAGCGCTTATTAATGATTTTTATTCTGCTCTATGCCTATAGTTTGATAAATAGGCATAATAATAATCTGAAATAATAAGCTGAAAATGCCTTATGTAAAACTAAGTTGCAGGAGAGAATAAAGCATAAATTAAGCATATCTTTTTTTTAATTAGGTAAAAGATTAAGTAGGAAATTTAAGTAGGAAACTAACGAAATTGCAATTATCTCCTCCTGATCAATTAACTTCTGATCCTGGCTCTCTTCGTTTTTAATGTTTCAATGTATGCACATTCCTTTGCTTTATTAGCTAACGAAAGTATTTTTTAATTACTTTTTAATTTTTTTAATTGTGATAACCCTAGAATCGCTTTTATACATAGCTAGATTATTAGGTTTCATCTAATAGCCATAATAAACTTCGACGGTTTCCAAGTGCCTATTCGTCTGGTTAATTTTTTCTCTGAAAGGTCTACAGTAACACTATACACGTACTAGTTTAAAGATAATTTGTTCAACTAGCAGACAACAAACGGCTACAAAGTTCACAAATAGTTTTTTCATGAAGGCTATCACGTGCAGATTAATTTTTTTTTTCGTTTTCTTTAAACAGTGGCTATCATTCGACGGTAACAATCTCTTTAAGGTCATCTCCTTCCGCTTCCTGTATGCGTATGAAAATTAATCTTGGGAAAATTTATATTTAAAAACTATTTCGTATATTGTTCTTTAAATTTTGTATACAGAATTTGTTTTTTCGAAATTGAAAGAAAGAAAGAAATTAATCTCGAGATCAAAGAAGCTGAGGAGATTATATAAGTAAGAGTACAGAAAACCTACGAAATTTATTGCACCTTTATGACGCAAAAGTAAAATTAATATGCATCTCTTCTATTGCTTCATAATGAAATAAGACATTGAAATGAACAGCAGTGTTAAAACTTTTAAATCTATATCGTTCATTATAATGCGGTGAAGGTGGCATTTTGCCGAAATCGTCATGTATGAATTGAATTTTTAACCGTTGCTGATTTCAATCGTTGTTTTTATATGAACTTTAAAACGAACAGCTTGTCAGTGATTCTAAAGATCATGCCATACGTCTGCAATAATTTTAAAGATTAACACGACACAGGAGCCTGAATTTTAATGACTTCGAAAATTATAAATGCAAAGGGCTTCTCTATACGTGAGCCTTCTTATGAGATAACCTGTGGAGTTAGAAAATTGTGTGAATCAGATATGTAAATTTCTTTTAATCCGTTTTCATGCAAAATAGTTAAGGTCATGTGATTCAAGCGTGTACTTATTTAAGAAAGACTTGGGTGAGTTTAATCATTAGAATTTGATCAGCATGGGGAAAAAGAAAGACCTAACCTTCTTCGAAAAGGAACTTATTGTTGTTGCTTGACAAGCTGGAGCAACGATTGAAACAATGAAGCAGCTGACTGGATTCTCGAAAAGTGTCATGTCAAGAGTATTTAACCACTGGAAAAATGATACACAATCTTTGTCTAGAAGGGAAACTGTAGCTCAAAGATAATCAGTCATGGATGAGGTCGCCGTCGTTTAAAACGACTTGTACGGAGCAACAAGACTGTGAATCAAGACTCTTCCCAACCCCATACCTAATAGTGGCCATGCTCCGAGACTGTATGTAAACTGGAACGCCGTAAATGGATACTTGAAGACTGGAAGAAAATTATATGATCTGATGAATCACTATACACAATTTTTATGTATCGACGGTAACCAAAGGGTTTGACGGGAGCTTCATGAAGCACTGGATCTATCATGCTTTACGAAGACAACCTGAAGATTTTGGTGGTAATGTACTGGTACGTTCCATGAAATATCTGAACATTTTTGCCAACCAAGTTCATCTTGCAATGGTGCATTTTATCTTGCATGTGACGGATTCTTTATGGACGACAATGTTTCTTTAGTTCAGCAGTGTTTACGATGAACGAAAATGACTTTAGTCATTCATTCTGGCCCACTTCTCAACACGTTGAATAGCAAGCTCTTCTTCAACAAATCTGCGAGAACTAATAGAATTCAAAGAGAAGATAAAGAAACTGAAGAAATCAAGCATATTATAATTAAAATGTAGAAAAGGGATAGAAAATTCGTGGTACCTGGTTTGAGTCCAGGTCGTGGAATTTCCCCCTCCCTTTTCTACATTGTAAATATAAGCTTAACTAATTGTGTACGCCTGGTCATCTATGAACTTACAAGTGATTTAAACCTTATTGACTCTATGCTATAATTCAAGTCAAAGGGGATCCAATAAAATTAGACAGATGTTTCTAATTTATTAGCCATTGTGTGGAAGTTGCGGGTTTCTGCCTTAGTTTCTTAATAAAGGAGACAAAGAGAAAAACTGCAAACGATTCTCATAGTGTTCAAATAATTTTCTTTGATTGTCGGTTTTAACATTTATTGGATACCCCCAATAACCTTCTCCAATTTTAGGTCGATAAATTATCGTGCACAGAATAAAATAAAACTGTTTTGTTATTTCTAACAAACAACAAGGGCAAAAAACTGAGCTGACGAGTGTTTCAAGATTTGCAAAATATTGATCTTAGATTGAACTGAACTGAGTTACATTGGAGTTCTCTCTCGGCTGCAACCAGAATCGCTGATTCAAGGGAAGACTTTTGAGTGGAAATTCTTAGAAGGGAGTAAATTTTCAGATGATTTCCAAGTGGGTCGTTCACTTGAGCTTCATTCGATTCGACGAATCCATTGCCGAGGTGAGAACGGCAATGGAGGAATTGAAGAGGGGGGAAAAAAGGACGTTGGATTCTTTATTCTTTCTTTTCCTTGCCCCCACCCTTCGGTTTCTATCGCTGGAGACTTGTTCATCCTCCGGTGTGATCCCATCTTTTGCCTTCGCCCCAATGCCAATGGTGTTTTCTCATTGCAATGCCGCTGGAGTTGTGGGTGGAAAGCAAACGATATAGCGAGCGATAAGTAGGTGCTTAGAGTGGACGCCGTGCTCTCACTGCAATCGGCGCCTAAATCTTGGCTGATGATTAATACGCTCTTCTGTCAAGATGCGAGGTGTCTTTAGCACGGAATTAGGATCAACGTAATCCCAGCCATTCTCGTTCCTCCCTCCACCCCGAAAACCATCGGACCCAGCAGTCGCATCCCCGGGTCACGAGTCACGGTGACGGGCGACGCATTTGTTTACAATAACACAACACGATTTTCCAATCTGTCCCAATTAAGGACGGCGTGGAAGCTGTCACCAAAGCGCCGAGGCCCCTCTTGGCAGCCAATGACAACCGTTCGGGCCGACGCTCAATCGTAACACGGGGCGAGCCTTCCACAGGGCACAAACCAGGGCTGGCCGCACCTCCGTACAGCGACGTTGCCCTTGAATTGTGGTCGCCCTGCCGGGGTCCAACTGTCAGCTCAGCTTTTACACGATGAGCGGAGAAATAAAAATATAAGCGCTTCGATTCGTCGGAAGTGAAAATAAAAGAGCAGCGCCAACAACACAGAGAGAGATTAAAGGAGAAGGTTTGCCCGCTGCTACTGTTAGCAAGCTTGGCTGCTGGGATTATCGTTGCAAAGGTTTTGTGGTAGAGATTAATGTTGTCTTATGCTTTTTTCACATCGAGCCCAACAAAAGACAATAATCATCTGTCTCTACCAAAAAAAAGAGATAAACTTTTGAAATTTATTCCTCTTTCAAATTAATTCAGCTTACACCAAAAACAAATAATCATCTCAAGCATGTATAATATAAACGCCTTAGCTCAAAAAAACCCCATCTCGCTCGCCCAAAGGTTCTATGATAATCTTCTTCGTGTAAATATGTAACATTTTAATGTGTAACCAATTTTGACTTTATTTGCCAATACAGAATTGAGATGAAAAACGAAAGGAAAAATTCCGCGACATAGATGATGAATCAGAATATTTAATAATTCTGATGAGAATTTTTTTTAATTTATTGGAGTCCAATACGTCCATCCAGAGCCTGTATGGCCAGAGACCGACGAGTTAGGTCCCTGGATGGACGACTGCTGTATGATAGTCGCAGCAGCCGGGGGGGGGGGGGGGGCCAAAATTTCTCTTACTAATGCTCGCCCATGCAGTGACTAGCCGTACCTGATGTTGCTTAACTTCATAGTTGTGTTTAGTGAAAGCCCGCCAGGCCACGGCCTCCCTCAAATTATAATATTATGATTATAAACTTAAGCTAGGTTTCAAGGTCAGATAATTAAATCAAGAAGAAAATTTTAATTGTACAGGTGACGAGCTTGATTTATTAAATTTTAAAAGGCATCCCCAAGGGTTAACTATCCAAAAAAGCTAAAATTATCTGGACTAATTTGTTGTTTTATTAGACAATTTGACAAGAGAAAGTTGATATGACCAGAGTTATGAACCCAAGTTTTCAGATTATATACCATAATATTCCGTCGAACTGTATATGGAAGACTAATCCACATCGAGAGTAAGACAATAATCCCAGGTATAAAACCACCAAGTACCAAACCTCCAGAATAAAAGCACAAAGAAAGGCAATTCATCAATGAAGCCTCCATTTTTATTTTTTTTAGATCATTTTTTTTGAATTAATCAAAAATGTACTGAAATGTTTTTCTTACGTGGGGAAGGGGTTCTTTTAAATGTTTTACTGAGATCTCTTACTGAATTAATTCGTTCATATAATTTTTACTGCTTTATCTGCACTATTTAACCCCTATGTTTTTGAGCAAAAAATAATAATAATTTTCTTGAACGTAGTATATGAATATAGAAAATGAAAAAAGAGGTCTACCCCTCCAGCTCCCACTCTCATAACTCCGACCCAGTGGGCCAATCAAAACCAAACTGAAGCTCCATTCTTCTGCTAGTTAATAAATTAATTCGGTAAATTAATCTTAGAAAAGAAAAATTTAAAAGAATCCTCCCCCCATCCCATAAAACATAAGGTAAAAAAAACCTTCATTAATTTTCTATGTTTTTAATTTTAGATAATTGAATAAAAATGATTATAAAATTATTTAAAAGTGATATAAAAATTGAGGCTTTATTTGAGGGTTATGTCCTTCTTTGAGCTATTACTGTAGGGATTTATACTTCAGGCTTTGTATCTGGAATTTTTATATCTTGGGTTTTTATTGTCTTCCTCCTTTGGACTTTAAGGGGGTGGGGATTTTGAAATTGGGAGGGGGGGGGGGGGCCTTGTCCAGCGAGGATTTTGGCCGGTCACCTCCACAGTATAAGGAAACTTTGACATATAATAGGTATTATCTGTCATTATAGGTATTACCTTAGATATTATCACAGGACATTTAATATTTGCACGTTTCTTTTGCATATTTAGAATTAACGTACCAAGCTTTGATAAAATAGGCTGGGTGGGAATCATCAGTAAGCTTTCGATATATTTTTTTCAATTTAGTCTAGTCATCAGAGAAGGAAATCTCATTTTGGTCACAAAAATTGATAATCGAACAATACCGATCCAGGTGAAAGGCCAACCGTAAGACTATCATAGGCTACGGTTAATCAGTGTTAAAAATCTTGACTCCGAAGACCACAAAACAGTGTCATAATCAAGTTTTGGCATTACTTCACCAATTAATTCTCTTCTAGTTAGCGTTCTCCGATTATTTTTTTTTCATAAGAAAGATCAATTCTCCCAACTGAATGGTTAATTTTTCAATATAAAGGCTAAAACTTAATGATGAGCCAAATATGACTCCTAGAATTTTGTGCGTATACGGAGCACCCCATTTTTATCTAGACATTTTTCTATAGAAGCTTTTTCTTCGTTTAACATCATGACTCTCGCACTATACCAATTCTTCAAAGTGCTGCAATGATAAACCGCTATCAGCACATTAGTTATCGGTCAGCTTGTCAAAAAGTATTTTTTCAGTTGACGAAAGGATCGAAATCGGACAAAACATTTTTTTTTGAAATTCCTGAGAAAACAATTAGCTCAATACTCGACTGTAAAAGATGACGGAGCATTTGATTATCGATGATTCCCCAATTTCGCAAAACCATACCCACGAAAGAGCCGTTGATTCATTTAAATGATAACGTTGATTCCTTTTAAATTTCGTATCCCGTAGGGCACTGTATAGTTGATGCTGGATTATTGGAATCACATTGGACAAAAAAAAAAGTGATTAAATGATTGGAGTTCGTTTATTCCGGAAATATTGATTGAAATCCAAACATTGAAAGCACATTATTGTAAAGCGAATTCTTAAGACTTTAGAATAGTATAGTTCTTAAGCTTAGTTTCCAAACATGCGTTTTTAACTGCGTCTCTGCGTGTAGACGCATAAATTGGTGCGTCTTGACGCACCTGTCATGGAAACAGATATCTGCGTCTCCGAGTCTTGGTTGACGTGCGTCTGGGGTTCATGCGTCTGGACGCAGAAAAGTGAAGTAGATAGGCTTTCTACTTCTTGACGCACTTGTAAATGCGTCTCAAATCTTTCTAGATCACTTGATTGTTTTGCGCAAGCGCACTTGCTTTGTTAACAAAAGACGTTCAGTCCAGTCGTCATTTCGCTACAACATGGCTGAAGAAAGAGAATTTGAAGAAATGTTGATCGGGGAAATTTTTAATCGGTCAATATTATACAAGAAAAATTGCAAAACATAAACTCATGACGCATGCGCAGTTGAACTTTCTGCGTAGACTTCACGCATGCATGGAAACTGATACTTGCGTTCGAATTAAATGCGTCAAGAGCTGTTGCAATGTGCGTCTAGGTGCGTCCAGATGCACATTTGCTTTCTGCGTCGAGACGCAGTTATAAATGCGTCAAAAACGCGTGCATGGAAACTTACCTTTAGACTTCTTGCCTTTATGAATTTTTATGGAAAAATTAATCTTTTTTTTCATTGTTGTTGAGATTATGTAAACGAAAATAGTCAATTACTATGCTCTCCTTCCAATCAGTTGATGTCTCCGAGCGTTTTTCCAAAAATTTGGTTATACTCATTCGGCCATCTTGTACACGTATAAATCAGTTTTTCCCCTCTTTTTATTTTTTAATAGCCTTAGGATATGCAAATCAATGAGAAATTTAATGGGGAAACATAGGTTGATTAAAATTAGATTCAGGAGTATAAATATTACCTGCAAAGATATTCCAAAGATATCATCGGATTGCGTAGATATTTTAGTCAAAATAAATTTTGATAATGATATTTTAGAAATAATTTAAAGTTTGGTGCTTTAACTCGTAAATCTGTGTTAGATAATCCTCGGTGTGCAACGTGAGGATTTGGCACTGTTCCATTCGTTTCGTGTTTGCCTACAAAGGTCAATCAAATCTAGGTCAATATTTGCGCAGTCTACAGTAAATGCAAAAAAAGGCAAAAATTTATTATAACTCAATTATGTAATCTATTTCATGTATATTATAGACAAATAAAAATGTTTAAATGTAATCTCTGCTAATTCCGATTTCTGCCAAGAAAACATAACCATATTCTCTATTAACCAAATACTCTACCATCTTGTAATTTCATTTTCATCAATAATTTAAACATCTGAATCATTGACCATTCTTGAGTTTATTTTTTTACCAAATATCATACTTGAAACCCCCTAAAAGATAAGCATTACAAAATTCTGCTTTATGGTAAAATGTTTTGGCACTTACAATTTTTTGTGTAATTTTCTAGTCTCATCTTTCATATTATTATTGTCTATAGATTCTGTATAGGCTACTCTATTTGTTTATTGATAAAAGTAATAAAGTGTTAACATTGTAAGAAGCAAGTAAACACGCGTGCGCATACGTGAATTGATTATATTTATTGATTCAAGAAATTTTATTGAACAGGGGGCTTTTGTATTAAGTTTAGATTGCAGTTCTTTTATCTTTCTCTATTTTATTGTTCATAATAAAGAAATTCCAAACTACCTGTGCATGTAAATAATTAAACATATACTGGAGATGGCTTCCAAACATGATGTTTTAATTTCGATAGAAAAATTATTATACCTGAACGTGATTTATTTGATTACTTAGAGCCGAGAAATGTAACAATTTAAAATATAAAATAGTAGAAAAATAATTGAAACAAACATGGACTTATGGATTATAAAAATGCCATTAATAGAGCATTTTAAGCGCAATTTAATGTTCATGTTTGACACATCTAAGATTACCTCACGCATATTCAAGGTTCGAAACTGTAGATTTTTAAGGATTTTTGACTGAAATATGGATGCAACCTGAGAATTCTTTAGGCAAACTTCTGAGTATATAGCGGGCTTTGCCGGTAACAAATGCAATAAAGTTGCTCTAATTGCACATTCATTTTCTGATTCTTCTCTCCCTTGTTGCTCTCTATTGTCTAAACAGGGCGAAATTGTTTGTGGTGTGTGTGTTCTTTCTCTCTCTCTCTCTCTCTCTCTCTCTCTCGTTCTTTTTTTATTTTTCATTAGTTCGCGTTTTTGGTCACACACTTATTAATCACAATATTTACATAGACAGGAGCACGCAGGTTGGACTGTCACGTCCACGTCCAAATGAGTAAATGGTGAAAAACGCCTTTGGTGATGCACTTCCGTTGTCTATCAGTTTGCTCTTCTTCGTGCTCTCTCTCTCTCCATCCAACGTTGTTGGGATGATGATAAGGATGATGATGTTTAACAGGGTGGAACCTTCAAAGCTTTGTTCGTCCTGTAACGGTGGTAGGGAGTTTTTCAGCTGATAAACGGTGTAGACCACTCCAGCGCACTTTCTCCAGCCCACCCGGCTTCCGCTCTTTCGCCGTCGCCTTTCCCATCTGAATCACGATTTCCCGCTACACCTGCAATTAGTGAGTTTAATTTGGAACCACAACGGGAAGTGGATGGGAGCCAAGGCTCCTCTCTTTTTATTTGTGCCGAGTCATGCTATTTTCCAGGCAAAAACGGACGAACCCATTTGGAAAATTAGTTAATTTAATACGACCAATTAATTTTCATCAGCGCTGCGGATAAAACAGAAGAGATGGGAGGAAGGAGTAAGAAGAAAAAAAAAACACATTAATGCCTTTTTATCAAGATAAGAGCATCTACCTGGGAATTGGGGAGTTATCGGACAGAAAATCCGTTATTTGTATTATATATAACTTATTAATTGCTTCTCCTGCTATCGCTTAAGGAAACAATAATCGCCAGTCTACAGAGTGAAGTCTATTTGCAGAGACGTCACGGGTCCTTTAAATTTTCAGTCGTTTTTAATTTCAATCATCACTTTTGAATGTCCAAATTCTTATTCGGAAACGAGGAGATCATTAGACCGAAAACAAGAATCTTTCGTGAAAATTCTGTTTTAATCCGAGCGGATTAGCTTCGGCTCTCCGTAAATTAACCAAACATAACCTGGTTAGTTAAAGGAAAAGACTCACTATTAAAGTTCTCGTTCTATTAATTCCTTTATTGATGTGTTAAAGAGTAGAGCTGGTTCTCTCTGTTGTATTTTAATATTTCCATTTAGAACTATTGAGCGGAGGGGGGAGTTTAAAGATTACAGTTATATGGGGCTTAATGAACACTGAGGATAGAATTTGATATAAAATTAAACGTCATTAGTTAGACTTAACGACAATTATTATAGACAAAAAGTATTAAAGTATTTTCTAGCGTTGCTCTTATTTTTCAATTAGGCCTACATAGATCTAATAAAACAAATTTAAATTTTGCGTCTATACAAATTCCTTTAAGCTTTCAAAATGGGGATTCGCTTCAGAATTTAATATTTAGCACGTCAGAAGAAAGTCATTTTACCCAGAACACAAAGTCAATAAATCAACATTGTATTGATTTTCAAGTAGAAAGCTATAGTTATCTGATTTACTCCATTTCATTCCATGAAATAGTAAATGAAATAATAAATAATTTTCATTCTCAGCATTATATCAGATCTAAACGCCACAGATTATTATTTTCTCGCAGACGTACAGGGTGATTCTAAAATCTTGCAACCCACTTTTTTATAGGGAGGGGGGGGGTGAATAAAAGATTTGTACCATAACAATATTGAATAACGTTTGAGAGCAATAACCGTCATGTATCGTTTTCAGCATGTTATAAAGAAACTCCATAAGTTTTTATCTAAAATATTTCTTTATTGCAGAGACTGCTCATAGAAGATACTGGCTAGCCCAAGGTGGCATCCACCGTAGAGAAAATGTGTTTTGTCGAACCAGTTATTCGATCAATGTTCAGGATAGATACTGGTACTTATGGCAAACAACCTCCAGATAAAAGGTTAATTAATGTCTGGATGGAAACCTTTTTGGAGACCGGGTCGTAGTGAAAAGGAGGAGCAGCAGGGGGAGGGGGTTGTGAGCATCAAACGAGATGTTAAAAGAAAACAGAGCACCAATCTTCGAAGCCAGGCTTTAATCGACCTTTTATCTGGTGGTTGTTTACCGTTAAGTGAAATGTATCCCTCTGAAGAATCCACGGACATGTAAGTGCAAATGTGGCGAAACACCTTCGTGTTGAAAGATCAACTCTGCACTGTCGGTTTGTGCAGCTGTGGCATCGGCCGAATTTTAAACGACAGATAAGTAGATTCTATCATAATTTCTTCGGCTAAGAAAAACAAATCATAAATTTTGAATTTGGAGATGGTGGCCAATAAAACAAAACTTAAGGAACTGCTGTTTGTCTTGCATAGTCAAAGTTCATCATCACCATTCACAAGACCTGAAAGGAATTCACAAAACCGCTGCACTCCTTTGTAAACTCCCTGTAGGTTGTTTAATAGACCTATATACGTATTTTGACGAGTGCAGAACAGGTTAAGATTTGAAAATATACATGAGTGAGAATTATCTTAATAACTATCTTCAAGTATTTAATATTTCTTTTAAGAATTTCATATAATTGAGAGTTAAAGATTTTGAGGAGAGAGTTTGCTGTTTTACTTTTATTTATCTCTGTTTCCTTTTTCAGTTTGTAGAGAGTGCACTTTCTGACTCGAACACGTTCGAAGCAGTTGGAAGTGAAGTGAGAATCACCTTTAGAAAGGTGGATGGATGATGGATGACCGTCTTGGCGACATCAGGTGTCTCAAATGTACCGCAAGAGTTCCCATCAATCAATCCATTAGCAATCAATTCCTTGATCCATTAACACGACGATCGTACGAAAACTGTCCTTAACTTCGGAGGAACTTTTATTTTCTTTTTTCTTTTTCTTCAGATAGTAGGGAAAACTTTTATGTCGACGGTTTGGAAGTTGAATTCTAGGGGCACCCACCACCGCTCCCACCAACGTCAAATATGTTGCGGTGACGCAGCACATCCACGTGAAGCTCATTAGAGCACCACTGGCCGGAAATGAGTCCACGGACGCCTAAATTGGTTCCGACATTTCATTAAAATTTCCGAATTTCCAAAGTGTTGAGGCGAAGAACAATGGAAATCCAGTTGACAATGAGACCGGGATTTCCTCCTCCAATAGTTGCAAGAAGAGAAAGCCTCCAATAAAGACGCTTGCTTGGGAGAGAAGATTACAAGTTTCTTTCTCAAGCCTTACAAACATTATAGAAAGGGGGAGAGAGACAATTGAGTTTAATATATTTTTGCTGCT
This sequence comes from Rhysida immarginata, assembly GCA_023313115.1. Lineage (NCBI taxonomy): Eukaryota > Metazoa > Arthropoda > Chilopoda > Scolopendromorpha > Scolopendridae > Rhysida > Rhysida immarginata. Next base: position 509,473 of record JAHWFO010062673.1, on the reverse strand, counting down.
CTTACATTAAATGAATTCTATTTCTCTCTATCTACATATTTATTTGCATAAATAATGATGCATATTGGTATTAGTGAAGTATTGGTGGAAATATTTCCGGGTTATTATTAATGTCACTAGTGATTAACATTTATATACGGTTTTTTAAATTAAGCATATTTTATAATGTATCGCTGAAAATATTTCCAAATTTATTAATGTAAATTATTGTTGGAAACAATGAAGGTTACATTGTCTTTTGAGTTTCAGGGCCTGGCCGTGACCACCGAGAGAGAAGGCCTCCGCAATGAAACTGAATACATTGTTACATCATCATAGATAGTGCATTGTTATTCGTATTTCTACCAATAATATGCCCTGAATTTGCACTATCTATGATGATGTAACAATGTATTCAGTTTCAGTGCGGAGGCCTTCTCTCTCGGTGGTCACGGCCTGGCTTTATAGCCTAGAAAAATATTTGATCCTGTGCAATCTAATTCAAGATAAAATAATTTTCGAATAAGATAAGCTGATATCTTTTAATATTGCCAATTTATTCTTGAGTATTTCTCTTAAAGAAACAAGATGAAGTGGAAGCTGTCTTGCATAAAAATGATTTAGTTATTACTATTGTCAATGAAATTATGACTGTTAGAAAATTAATAGTTATAATAATTACTTTTAGATTTTCGTTTTACAAAATGTTATTTTTTTGCTGACTTTTACATCAGAAAGCTTGAAAATATTGCCTTAAAATCATTCACCTATTTTCCTATCGTATAGAATGACATCATTTCCATCATCAACCCAAAATGAAGATATCAAACAGTTTCCGGGTAACTTAAACTTTTTAAACATACTGCTATGGGTAGACTAAAATATGCCCTTTCTAACATTAATTATACCGAAAGTCGAATTTCACCTAGGCGTTTATAAGACTTGTCAGCCACAAAAATTAGCCGCCTTCCATCACCAAAGTAAACCGAGATGGAATTTTCTTCGATAAGGGAGGGAAGGGGAGCAGGCTATTTAGATTGAAATTAAAGTTATTTAACCCAAATTTCAACTAATAGGAACTGCGTTATGCTATTGGCTCGCTTTTACCTTGCAAATGATCATTATTCAAAAGCTCGATAGATATTCTGAAATAATTTTATGAGGTCATTACAATAAGCCTCCTTAAAGAATGTATGCACGTTTTCTAAAATTTCATTGGAAATACGTTTTAAAAACCACTTTCTTCATTTTCAAATGAAAACGACATCTCATGTCCCAGTTTACATTATTTCTGATTTTCTAAACCACAGATATCGGGCATTGATTTAATCATCCTTTATTATCTGTAAATTTCATTATTTATTGACAATAAAATTGATTCCTCGTATATAAAATTAAATCCCTGGTAATCAATAAAATACAGAGTCGAGTCACATTAATATGACCACCAGCTAATATCCAGAATAACCGCCTTTAGCGGCACGGACAGCAGCTAGATGGCGTGGGTGTGAGTCAATAAGATTCCGGTAGGTTTCTACTGGTAGCTGTTGCCGTGCAGACTTTAAAGCATCCGATAGCTGCTGAAGGGTACGCGGTGGTTGTTCAATAGCACGCACATGACGATCGAGGTGATCCCAAAGGTTATCGATTGGGTTGAGGTCTGGAGAATTAGGGAGCCAGGGTAATACTTGGAACTCTTGGTCGTGTTCCTCAAATCACCCCCGAACAATTGCAGCCCTATGACATGTCGCATTGTCTTGCTGGAACGTGCCATCCCCCTCTGGGAAGACAGTCGCCATGTATGGATGTACTTGATTTGCAATTATGGATAAATAACCGAATTGGTTGAGAGTGCCTTCCACAGGTATCACTGAGCCCAGACAATGCCAAGAGAACACTCCCCACACAGGACGCTGCCGCCACCAGCCTGGATTCGTCCAACAATGGTTGCAGGATGCTTGTTCTCGGAGGTTTCTCGCCTCACCCGCCAACGGCCGCCACTTCTGTGGAGCAAAAACCGTGACTCATCGGAGAAGGCAAGTTTTTTTCCAGTCAGAAGTGGTCCAGTTTCTGTACTGTTGGGCAACTTGAAGCCGTTTTTGGCGATGAACCTTCGTCAGCATGGGTGCGGTGACCATCCGTCTTCTGTCCTCTGTACTGTGGTTTTAGAGACATGTCTGGTAGCACCCTCGTTGGTTTGAGCGGTAAGTTGGTCCACTGTAGCTCACTCACCTTCGCAGCCGACGTTCACCTCTCTCATCAATGGCACGTGGTGCTCCACAGTTCCCATACCGTTTATTCTGAACGGTCCCATTTTCCCAGTCGTGGTACACTTTAACTACAGCAGCACGAGAACAGTTCACAAACTGCGCGATTTCCGAAATACTGCCACCCTTGGCCCGAAAGCCGACTATCATCTCCTTTTCCAGATCGGATAAATCACGATTTTTAGCAGCAATAAGTGATATATTTTTAACATAGGGGACACCTACCTTATATAGTCACCTAACCAAATCCCAACACGTGACATAGTTCCTCGGTTAGGCAGCACCGAAGACAAACGTAGGGAGTGGTCATAATAATGTGATAGCGATAATAGCGATAATTTTAAACTTAAATTTTAAGAAGGGTACATGGTAGCCGAAATGCGTATTCGTCAAGAAATCAATTCATTGTGAAAAAGTGATTGTCTACGGTCAGCGATAATTCTACCAAATATTTACGAATAAACCGGATTTTGAACCTATTAAATGAAAGTTTATTTGTTAAAAACTAAAGAACTTGTTTACAAATTAGATTTTGTTCTGTATTTGTCAATAGAGGTTGAATAAAAAATCAGTTGCACCCTTCATGTTTGTGCAAAAAATCGGAGATATCCCATATCTATTCAAGTCTTGAGTTGGGACCTTCAGATGCTTGATTATGCAGATTAGGACATATATAAAATTAATCTCGTGAACCTTACAAGAGAGGGAACAATTTACTATTATAAACTTGTTCTGCATTCAATTATGAAATGTAACATCTTTTAATGTGACATCAATTCATGTTACATGCTCATCCAGCTTTATACAGAGTGTCCAAAAAATCTGGTAACATGACAGGTATCTCAAAGCTGACTGGCTTATAGGTAATAGGAGGGGGGATTCATTGCCCCCCCCCCCCTCAAATTTGACTTTGACCCCCAAATTTAAGGTCATCCATTTGCTAACTCGAAAATTATTAAAGATAAAGAAAACTTCCGATTGCTACCCTGTAGAGCAACACTACATTAGTTTAAAAACAATTTTTAATCACACCCTTCTCCTTGAAAGATTTTGAGAAAATGAGCGAGAAAGAATCATTCAAGGTGAGGTTGGGCTGGCCAGGTTGGCTGAGGAATTGCAGTGAAGCACACCTCAGCCAACCTGGCCAGCCCAACTTGACCTTGAGTGACTCTTTCTCGCCCATTTTCTCAAAAGCTTTCAAGGGGAAGGGTGTGATTAAAAATTGTTTTTAGACTAATGTGATGTTGCTCTGCAGGGTAGCAATCGGAAATTTTTCTCTATCTTTAATAGTTTTCGGGTTAGCAAATGGATGACCTTAAATTTGGGGATCAAAGTCAAATTTGAGCGCGGCAATGATTCCCCCCCCCCCCTCTATTACCTATATGCCACACTCATCAGATCTCGCCTACCTGGAAGCTTTGAGATATTTGCCATGTTACCAGACTTTTTTGGACACCCTCAATATTTCACACGTGTACGATGACTGAACACACAGTTAAGGAAATGATGCAATGGTCATACAAGTATTCTATGGTGCTGCTAATGAGAATGTACCATTTAAGGACAGACAATCAAACACGTAGAAATGTTTGTTTCATTTTGGAGTGATCTTGCGTGTAATAAGGGATAAACATCAAAAAAGAACTTGCCTGTTTATAACTGATTTCTTAAATTTAGGTTCACGTATGCTTTATACGGGGTGTTTCAGAGCATCCGTATCAGCCATTTATTTGAATGATATTGATTCTAGATATTTAAAAAAAGAATTTTTGGACAAAAACTAAGATAACAAATTCATTTTTGGTAGTTTCATCTTCCAAAATACACAGGAAGTAGAGAGAACTGGAGTCAACTTTGAAAATTCAAATCAGAACATAGATGGTGTAAGGTTATTCCTAGATAGTACTGTATTTTAAAAATAAAGAACTTTTCCCTATCCTCATCATTTATTCACAATTAAAAAAACTGAAATATAAATCAATAAATTAAATTAATGAATTAAATAAATAAATTAGCTAAATTATTGTGATATAGGTTAAGTTACGAGGAAATATCAGAAATTAACGCCATTATTTTTTTCAAAGAAAATTACAAAATATACAGGTAAACAACTAAATGCAGCTGAAACTACACGTCTCTATCTACTTTTCCACATAGGAACCTTGACAATTTAGGCATTTATCCCAACGCTACGCCAGTTTCAGAATACACCTCTCATAGAACTCTATTGACTTTATTCACGGCCATTTGAGTTCTTCGTCAGTCTCAAACCTCTGACCACCCAGAAATCTCTTCATGTGACCAAAGAGGTGGTAGTCCGAGAGCGCTAAGTCCGGATTTTAGGCATACTGTATGCCAGGAGACCAGCGGTCTGCATCCCACTCACTCCAGGACACAGGAGAGCCCAGCTGACTTGGTGCAGACTGGACCCAAGCACAATGGGCCTGTGTTTTATTCAGTGATGAGTCGAGATTCAGTGTAAGCACGGATTCCCGGCGAGTTTTCATCTGGAGAGAACCAGGAGCACGCTACAATCCCTCTAACATCACGGAAGTTGACCACTATGGTGGTGGTGGTGTCATGGTCTGGGGGGGCATCATGTTGGATGGACGCACAGACCTCCACGTTTTTGAGAGAGGCTCTCTAACTGCTCAGAGGTACAGGGACGACATCTTAGCACCCTATGTAAGGCTCTTCAGGGGTGCCTTTGGTCCCCATTTCATTTTTATGGACGACAATGCTCGTCCACATAGGGCAAGGCTGGTCAACGAATACCTCGAAGAGGAGGATATTCAAAAGATGGAATGGCCAGCAAGATCTCCAGACCTGAACCCGATAAAGCATGTTTGGGATGCACTGGGCAGGAGAATTGCAGCTCGCCAGGTTTCTCCCAGAACCCTCCAGGAGCTACGAACTGCCCTGGTGGAGGAGTGGGGTTCCTTGCCCCAACACCTCATTAACAGCCTCATAAACAGCATGAGGAATCGCTGTGAGAGCTGTATTGCTGTTTGAGGTGACCATACACCACCCTATTAGTCTCCTAAAAAGACCATTAATGTAATCTTGTTTTTGACATTCCATAGTTCCATGAGCATGGTTTGAAAGTTATGTTCAATAATTATTCGTGATAACTTATTCTTTTATCCTACCAAATTGTGATAGCTTATTCTATAACCCTACCAAATTTCAATCGAATCGGTCCAGTAGTTTTAGAGAAATCCACGAAAATGTGTTTGTCCTGTTAATTTTGAACACCGGTGTATTATTGAAGTGTGGTCTTCTGTTTGTCAATTTCTATACTTTATTAAAAGTTAATACGGTATATATTTTAACAACGAGTATACGTACATCTAAATAGGTTCCCAGGTTTAAATACGGTCGACGTAACTGATAAAGACCAAAAATACAAATGCAAGGAAATTATGAATTGTGTTTATAAAGGCTGTGATATGTTCATAAACAAAAACTTGGTATCAATTTACGGTTTGTTATGTGATACCATTTAATATTTTAGGAGTGTAAAATGAAAGGAAAAAATTCCGCGAACCATAAGAATCTACCACTAAGCAGGATTTTCCACTCTTAAAATATTCACATTAAAAAATGTTGGAGCAATTTTTTCCCGATTTTTTTTTGATGTTACTTATCACGTATTGTTCAAATGAAGTGTTAAAGGATTGTTGGGAGTGATGGTAAGAATAGTATGCGTCATCATTTCGATTCTCCAGTTCGTTTATGAGCAAGCCTGTCTTATATTTACAATAGAATTTACAACATTTTTAAGTTAAATTTTAATAATGGGCTCAACCAAGCTCACTACTTTAACAGCCATGGACATCATTGAAAGAGTTATTCTGTTAGGCTCAAATTCTTTTCAATATTTTTGTTTTATTGCCTTAAAAATTAACTTTGTTAATAGCGCTTTATTAATAATCCTTAATTTAGACAAACTCGCACTAAACAATGTACCGCTTCTGTACTTTTAAAGTTTGGTTGCAGATGTGTTCATCGCAAGGGGAGGGGGGGTAATTTTATTCTCCTTTTTTTTTTTTTTCAGGTCGCCCTTGCTCTTTGTGGACAAAGTAGGAGGGCATTTGATAGGAGAGGGGAGGTGAAGGAGGTGTCGGTGGCGCGTGGCCTCTGTTAACGGCGAAATTAGTACGCGTGCGTCCGCCATCATTTTCATCTATCAATCACGGGGTCACGTTGCTGGGAAACCGTCTGACAACTCCAATCGGATTCTTAATGGAATCGCGGGGGAGTCGATGCTCATTTCCGTCGCCACCGGAGGGGAAGGTGGATCCCGGTTGCCCAGGGCAGCCGCAGTGGGCCGTCCGTCCGTCCACCTGCCCAAGGTAGAGAGCGGAGCATTATGCGGCCGGTGACGAAGACGCACGGCAACTCCCTCGGGGAGAATTATGGCGACGCAAACCCCTCCCAACAGCGCTCCCTCGTGGTGGCTCCTGTCGCCATCTCGCGCTGAAAACGTTCATTAACCCGCCGCTGAACCACGATACGAGCTGCTCTAAAAATTCCCTGTGGAAAGGTAGCAGGAAAGGCAGCGAGGCAAGGGAGGGAAAAAAAAAGACAGAAACAAATAAATAAATAAATAAATAAAAAAGCGGCAACAGTTCCAACTTCCGTGAAATACTTTTCTAATAAACTTGGACGGCATGAAAACACGTTCAAGTTATGAAAATGCGGTAAATGAACACAGAGCTTGTTTACGGGAAAAAAACTAATTTCATATAAAACGAGACAACACTTCTTTTTTTGGTAGCTGTTGATACAAGAGATTACATAAATTGAGTGTTAATTGGGAAAGCTTTTAAGATTGGAAAATTAAATAATTCAGTTGTCAACTCTAACATTAATCTGTCAACAATTTTGAAAAAAGACAACACGTCTTTCTTTGATATTTTAATAAGGAATTGGATGCGTCTAATGTTAAGACTTGATCAGCATGAGAAAAAAAGGACCTAACTGACTTCAAAATGGGACTCGATTTTGGGTCTCGTTTTCTGGAGCAACGATTGAAACAATGAAGCAGCTGACTGAATTCTCTAAAGGTGCGATATCCAGAATATTCAATCAAATCTATCCTTCAATGCTACATTTTATCCTGCATGTAACTGTTTCTTCCAGGGCAACAATGTTACTAGTCATCGCGTACGTTTTTTTCAGCAATGGTTTAACGAGCACGAAGATGACTTTACTTTCATTGACATACAAGAGCTTCAACACCTTATTGAGCCTATGCAACCCGCACACATGCTGTTATTCGAGTCCATGGGACCAATAAAATATTAAACAGATGTTAATATAAAATTTAATTCCAGATTAATACCAGTGGAAGTCAAGCTATAATTAGTAAATTGATTCATTAGGAAGCGTAACGAATTTTAACAAATTATTTCTCAATATCTCAATTTAGTAGGTGGCTAGACTGGCAAATGTCCAGGGACCTACGCCAGTTTAGCCCGAAGAAAGAGGGCCCCCATAAAAGTTTCTAGCCAGGGGCCTCCACGCTTCTAGTTACGCCCCTGCAATATAGTCTCCAACCTTTCTCAATGCAGCCACTCGTGCATCGCAATCATGAAGGGTTGTAGTCACAGAATCGTGCTTGATGGGTATTTCTGACATTATTTCATCAATTGTGATACGGTGATTTTGCCAAACCGGATTCGACTTTAGTGTTTTCTGGCGTCACGGTTCTTTCCTCTTTCAGGCCAGTCTGCATCGTATAGGAAAGCGACGCCTTTTTTTAAATTTTTCAAACCAGATGTAAAGTTTTCATACAGCCTACAACGTGCAATTCGGATGGATATCTTTCGAAAGATTTTTGGCGGATTCGCGCGTTTAGCTGGTAAGGATCGGATAACTGACTGCATTCTTCGTTGAAAAGCGCAGTGTGTAGTATGGCTTGCGGAAACAAAATCGCCGATCACTGTTCAGAGAAGATTGAGGTTAACTTAGGATTAACAACTACCAAATAAAAGGTCGATTAATGCTTGGATGAAAATCTTTTTTGAAGATCGGGTGCGATAGTGAAAAGTAAAATCACTTGCGATCTGTAGATGCCAGTGCCTCCTATGAGCAGTTTCCGCAATAAACGAATATATCTGATAAAATGTTGGTGTAACAAGCTGAAAAAAGATACATGATTATTCTATTATGTTCGAAAGGCATTAAATATTGTTATGGTACAAATTTTCTATGGAAACCCTATACCGTGTGTTTCCAAAGTTCCCGAACTGTCCTTTCTGTATGTAGGGAAAGCCTAACCTATGACAGCAGGAGTAATGTTCGGCCAACCACTAAAATAAACCATAAAATCAGTTTTACATAGTGGCAATGTTTTTCAAATGTACTTATTTTATTTTTACATTCCCAAAGGAAACGGTATATGTAGGTTACACCATTTCATTTGTTTGTTTTCACGCAATAAACGCTTTTTAAACTGTTACTGTACCGCTATAAGCTTAATACCGTAGGTTTTATTAATAAAACTTATATTTTTTACTTTTACCTTTTATTTCACTCTCATATTCGCGTATTTGCATTTATGTAAAATAAATAACGGGATTCGTAACGACTGGGAGCATCTATTAATTGAAAAAAAGAGGTTGAGAAACAGTGGCTCCTGTCTACCAGCCCTTCAACATACCTGCACAACAGTAGGTTATGCAGGGAAAATCATCTCCTGCGTTCGGGAACTTTTGAAACACACGGTATATTAAATACCTTGATTCAGCCCAATGTGGGCATTTTCGCTTATTGGACTATAATGGATTATCACTGTTGTTCAAATGTGAAGTAATGTCATCATTCATTTTTTAATCGTCCTTAATATTCCTAAAAGATAGGAAAGACAACTACTGTATGATAGCGTTCTCAGAACTTTGCTTAAGCTCCACAGTGATTTAAAAAAATTATTTTTTAAAAATAATTGGTTTTACAAACTTACTCTATAACCTGTTAAAAAAACGAAAATGGCAGTTGAGGAGAAATATTTGAAAATTTTTCAAATTGTTTTCATATCCACCTGTAGAGATTACTATTTTTAGCTTTACCTCAGCAAGATAATAACGAACGCGTTTTGTGGTGTTGATGCTAATCTGTTGAGGTTCTTTTGCTAATTCGTGGTGTTAACTTTAATGACAATCTCTGAATTCACTTGAAATTCTACAATTGATTTCATTTGGCGCTCCAACAAATCCAGGATGTTGTGGGGCTGATGGGAACAGGAGTCCCTTTTGAGCCGTGTTGGGCAGCCGCCATTCTCCCACGTGAGCCGCTAACGTCACCGCCGCTCGTCTCGTGGTCGTCCAATGTTCGTTCCTCGGGGAGGCGCTCGAGTGCTCACCAACTTCATGGCGCGCTTTACATTCACTTTCTTTGCTATTAGAGGTACCTAGTGACGAAGACTAATTTTTGTTCCAGATTGATATTTTTGATCTTTAATTTACGCCTGTTTTATAAAAGACACAAAACGAGACGTGTAGCTATCTGTGACTATGTTGGGTATAATAAAAATTACTATTTCTTATTATTATTTTATTATTTATTTACTCCATGCTTAACAGGATTAATAAGAATTTAAAACTAAATAAGTAAAGTATAGAATCTCTTAAAGCGACAACTTCACTTACTCGTCTAACAATTAATTATCTATGAAATAACATTTTCTCTACTCTGCTCATAGATGCGTATAGCGACCATATACACTCCTCTAAAGAATCAAGGGGATTACAAATTGGAGACAAAAAAATATCACAGAATATATGATTACTTATAAGGAAAAGAAGATATTAGGAGCTTTAGCAAAAATCTACGAGGGTGTATTGAAAAGTAATGCCCCCATGGCTGTAACTTTTTTATTTGTTAACCGATTTTCAAAATTCTTTTTGTATCTTATACTCACATTTGTCCTCTATGTAATGCACTATTCACTTTTCGACATAGTCCCCATCCCTTTCCACGCATTACGCCAACGCGTGACTAGTTGGGTGAACCCGTCGGAGAGGAATTCCGGAGTTGTTGTCGACACCAGAATGGAATGGCAGCTTTGGACCCTCTTCTGGAGTACGATAACGTCCGCCCGCACACGAGTCGCCACACACCAGAGACGTTGCAGCACCTACAGTTCAAAGATGAATGACTGAAGTTCAAAGATGAAAGACTTTGTACCTTGCCACTTTCACCGCTTCCCAAAGAAGAAAGAGCCCTTAAGGGACATGAGTTGTTCTGAAGGCGAGGTAAACGCTGCCATTCAATCCTGGTGTCGACAACTCCGGAATTCCTCTTCGACGGGTTCACCCAACTAGTCACGCGTTGGTGCAATGCGTGGAAAGGAATGGGGACTATGTCGAAAAGGGAATAGTGCATTACATAGAGGACAAATGTGAGTATAAGATACAAGGAGAATTTTGAAAATCGGTTAACAAATAAAAAAAGTTACAGCCATGGAGGCATTACTTATAAGAATGCACGCTTGGTCTGTACGTTTATCCGGCCGTCCGCCGTTTGCACGATAACTTGAAAACGGATTAACTTTTTCAAATTCTGTTTTCAGAAATGTAACCATCAAGAATTTAGCTCGGCTGTATGAACTTTTCAAGAGTTTTTGTGGACCCCTTCAAGTCGAATCCACGTGCTAAAACAGTGACCGTAAAGAATACCAAGACAATGGCATGTCATATACCAATCGATTCGTCAAGAATGAATGCACTGTTACTTTCTGTTCATCTTTTAAGCATTATTGACATGGGCACGTGACGATCGCTTTGTCGACGCACGATTGCTCAATTCCTCCTAATACATTTTTTAATATTTTAATATTTTTATTTTATTTTAATAATTTTTTAATATTTTAATATTTTATATTTTTTAATATTTTTAATAATTCATACATTTCACAGCTAAAGCTCCTCCTTGCAATGTTTACAGTATTTTATTAATATAAGCAATAAACAGTTCGTAATCAGATAATCGTTTTCTTCATGTAACAAGAAGAAATATTGTGTAGACTCAAAAACAACAATGAAAAATTTTGTTGTGTATTTTTACCATTTCACTACAGCTGCTGCTGTACTTATTTGCAGTTAGTAAAAGTTGGGCCTCTGCGAGCCTTAATTACCGCTTGGCACCGTTGAGGCATGCTCCGGACATGTTTGTGGACGGATGTTACGCGATGTTTGCCCACTTTTCAAGGAAACTATCATCTAGATCAGGGCTGTCCAAATCGTGCCCGTCGCTTGCGTGCAACATAAAAAGCTCATGGCCAAAGCCAAGGAGATAGTCCAAAACTCAAGAGGGGAGTGAGTATAGTTTTTCCTATGCAGAGGACAATTCTACCTGACATCGAGAAAATTGTCTCATTAAAACGAAGGAAATAAAATGGTAAACTGCCTCGTTTTTTGTTTTTTTTTACAGTGTCGAATTGATAATTAGTAACTCGACTTTAAGGAACTGATCAACATAATGTGCTGCATTAGCGGGGGAAGGAAGATTACCCGCGTGCACGGACGATGCCCGCGGACAGAAATATTGGACAGCCCTGCTCTAGATCCTGAAATGTCGTAGGAGCATTTGGACATCTTATGAGTCTACCCTGCATATCCCTAACATGCTGAGCTACAAGCTGGGATGTCGTGCTCTTCAAGTAAGCTTGTGACAATTTTTGCGAAATGTGGGGGAGCATAATCATCCACGAGGAAGAAATTTTCACTCATACCTAATACAGAAGACACACTTGTATTTGCAGCACCCTGTCAATGCAACGCCGAACTGTCATGGAACAATGACTGATGATAACAAGGTCCGTTCTACCATCGATTGAGACACCTCGCCATACCATCACAGATCCGCATTAAAAGCTCTTTTTTTTCCCTAGCTCCTACTCCGATGGATCGTTCCCCTACTGACTTCCTTAAACTAGGAATTTATTTTGGTTAACTTGCCATTTTATAATGAAGGGCCCTAGGAGTTTTCGATAACGATTAAAACCTTTGTTCAATGAATGATACTTTTCTTTTTTGCTCAGCCTTATTTTTAGTGACCACTTTACGTTGATGATCAAACTTTCCAAAGCTGAATCTTTTCTTTACCTCGCTGATTATCGAACAATGGAAGTTTATCTTCCTTAAGATATTCATTCCCAATATCCTTTCACATGGGCATCCAGGAGTGGGTAGACAAGAAAAGGGTTTTCCTTCAAGTACTTACTTTAGATGCACATAATTTAATCTCGCCCTTTTTTCTATTTTCATTTTGCAAAATATCAATTTGTAAACTGGAACCACTATAAGGACTCTATATTAACCTCGTTAAACTAGAAATCTATTTTGTCAACTTGCCTTTTTTATAACATTTACAGTTCTGTGCATATTATCTACAGTGCATTGAATATGGAAGTATTCTATGGTGTATTTTCATCTTATTTTGTCTGTACCATTATGCGAAAATCATCGTCTAAAGGACGAAGGTACTTTAATCCAATCCCTATTAGACTGGTGTCCTCCGAATCATGCTACATCAAAAAATTGGGGTAATCACATAATCCGTGTAAAGATGGTATTTGGTAGATGTTGACCCCATAATTATTTTGAGGAATGTATGAACGAAGTCTATCTAGTGAGTCATTAAAACTGGGCGGCTGTCCAGCTGTTGCGAAGTAATTCTTGAAAAAGATCGTTAAACAATTTTTATATACAGGAATTATTTGGGATGTTCTCAAAGGAGTTGGAAGTTTCTTAAACTTTAGAATGTTCAAACAAAGACACTGAAGCATTTATATTTAATGATGACAAAACCTCATGAAGATATCACGTAGAAAATAGAATTTTCCAACTGTTTTAATTGGTTAAAGATCGATTGCCCTTATTTAAGAAGGTAGCACTTTTTTGTGCTTAGTTTACTATCTCCGAAATACATTCTCACAAATGCTATGCTTAATGGTTGTGCAGGGATGATTTAGTGGCGATGAAATGTCGGGAATAAAAATATTAGCGTTGACGAAACTCCGAGATATAACACTGGATGAAATGAATTTTTTCTTTCTTTCTTTCTTTCTTTCTTTCTTTCTTTCTTTCTTTCTTTCTTCCATGACCTTATGACCTTTTGCTATGCGATGGGGTTTGCCTCCCAATGTCGCATCCGTTCTGCTCTTCCAAGACAGTAATGAGGAACAAGGCGACGTGGACGCGGCCTTCGTCTTTGCTAAGAGAGCGTTAATTAATTGCGTCGCGTTTTAATATAGGACGATATTAATTCACATTTATCATATTTACGTAAATTGAAAGCGACCCATGGTGTGAGATAGGTGAAGCGTCGTCTCGCATTATTAATGGGTGATGGCGATGGGCAGCCACTTCGGACTTGAAGATAGCCGGGATGTAGAGTCCCCACTCCCCTCACTTCATATACCCCGAGATTAGCATGAATTGTACATCAGTTCTCGTTTGCCGCAATACTGTCATTGGCGCAGAAAACGCACTCACCACATTATCTCATTAAGTGTCTTGTCAGTTGCCGTCCGAGTTGGGAGATGGAGAGGTGAGAAAAAGGAACCGATCGCCCCCTCCCTTTCAATATCATCGCTTCTTTTGCGCGCTTTATTTTTCCGATTATTTTCTTAAAAGAAGCCTAGGACTCTCTCGTTTCTGTGTTGACGCCAGTCGATCCCTTTTTCCCGCATGGCAGAGCGTTTTCTCATCGACGGCGGAGGTGGTGGGGAGCCAGTCGACGGGCACCTCCCGACATCCTAATGCGTTCTGCCCTCGAAAATGCGAAACAAGTGACAAGGATGGATTGGTTGCGAAGAAGTTCTCGCCGCCGTCGATCGAATCGCCTAATGGATTTGCAAATTTCGTTTCTCTTCAAGAATGATTTGCATATAAAGTTTGGAAGAGATTTTTCGTTTTAGCCCCAGTTTTTTTTTTTTTTTAATATTTTTTCCCTTTTGCTATTTACCAGGTACGAAGGTAATGGATGCGAAAGTGAGCGTCTCTAAAGCCAATTCCCTTTGGCATGGAAGAGGAGGAGAGGGAGGAAAAGAAAAAAAGAAAGAAAGAAGGGGGTAAAGGAAGGAGGAGCTACTTGCAAATATCACAAAGAGAAACCAAATGAAAACTGAGAGTGTCAGTTTAAGAAAAATAGACAAACTCTCAATCCTAAAATCGTTTTATATTTTGTGACATTTTTTCCTCGTGAAATTGAAAGTAAAATGATAAGGGAATTTCCTATATATTATATTTTAAAGAAGAAAAAATTTCATTTTAAGAAATAAAAACGAAAACGCATAGCTCTATGAATGTTGTGCAAATCTTTTCAGTATTTGTTATTTGATATTTTAAACGCTCAAAACATCGCCCGATAGTAATAATAAAAAGCATTTGAAATGAAAAGCATAAGATTAGACATCTTCCAGTACCCATCTACTGACTTTCAAAAGTAGCTAATTTTAATGCATTAAATGTCACCCTACGAGGGTAAGTCAATAAGTAAGGTACAAATGGATGAAGAAATTAAACAAAGAAGAGCACTTGTTTGAAAACTACAGCAGAACTTCGTTTCTACTCGGATAATAAGGATTTTCGGTTTAACGAACCTGTTTTCTCAGCCTAGCCGAAAGGCCTGTGTTTTCTATACTGGAGCTGACGGATATTACGGACTCGCTTAAAACGGATCTCGGGTTAATCAGAACCAAATATTTATCGCTGAGCCTCTGAAACATTGGTTTAAAATGGACTATTACTGGCGAATAAGTTGGATTCAATCTTATTGATTGGCTGAATCTGCTAGTTAATTTTTCATTAGCCTTTAGAATTCTGGACGTAATGTCGATGTTGCGATCTGTTTGGGAAGATGCCACGCAACAGACTGTGGTAAACTGCTTTAAAAAAGCAGGATTTGCTACTAGGCTACATAAATGTTACAGTGACGTTTATCCTGATCTAATATCGGGATAAAATTCTTTGGGCTGCTCTCTAAGCAAGGCGATGACTTTCCTTTGTACAGCTTCATCGTTGGGAAAGTGTTCAACCGAAAGATGATGAGGGCCGAACAAATGAAAGTCGCTTTGAGCAAGGTCAGGACTATACAGAGGATGCTCGAGGCCGAACGTATAACATAGTTTTATTTCTATATCCATTTGTAATTTGCTTATTTACTCCTTCGTACATTGGGAAGAGGCCTTATTGCAATCGCTATTAATTCAGCCTTGAATTACAAAGCCATTGGTATAGTCCCCCCTCTCTTGGACTTACTGAAGCATCATCTCTCTCATAGTACCAACTACATGATAACTCCATAAGGAGTACGTTGCCAAGAAAATCTAGCACGCTTAGAATGGGAGTACTTAGAACATCCACGATTCTCACCATGCGATTTTCATGTTTTTGATCCAATGAAAAAGGGCATAAAGGAGCGGCGCGTTAGTCAGACAAAGAAGTCAAGCTAGCAGAGCAAGATTGATTTCGCTCCCAGCCGATGGACTTTTATGGCACTTAATTCCAGTTAATTGTGACGCAGAGGGAAAGCGTGTCGCAATTGGCCGGGACTACTGACAGATATGTCCTTTCCTTTGTCCGCAATTCCTCACCGATCGTCTTACCCTCGTAAATGATTATTTTGTATTAAACGCGTTGTTTCATTTATTTAGAATGACCTTGGTTTTACTTTTAATGCAGCGTTCATTAACAAAGTACATGAAGTCACAGGGTGGAAAATAATTTATTCACAAAAGCTGCATATTACATTAATTAGATATACTCCCCATTCAAGTATATGCACTTCAGCCATTTGCCTGGGAGTTTCCGGATGGCTATAACGAACCATTCTTTGAGTGTGTAGGTACACCATCTATGGACAATAGCTTGCAATTCCCCTGTTTCGTTCTGCTGCTAATCAAATGTTATGCGCTTGTTCGCCACAATCAAACTCGGCACGGCGTCTACGTTTGCTGCTGTACGCGATCTTGAAGGTAGTCCTATGCTCACGTCTGTGGCTGCAGTTTTCTGTCCACCGTTGAACTGGACTGTTCACCTTGACGGTGCCTTGTCTCCGCACACCGACAACATACGACGATGGATATCACCTGCCGAATCGCCTTCTTTTCACAAAAACCACATTGTCGATCGCCGTCTTAATAATCGCCTTCCATCTTTGCTGTCTACGCGTGCACTGACGACGACGTAAAGAACAACCGCCCATCTTAATCCTTTAACTAGAGTTCCTGTAAGTAAAACGAGTAATGACACGCCGCCATTTTCGGAGGTATATGGCAGCCATGTATAATGTTAATCTATGGCAAAAACGGCAAATTTGATTGAATTTTTGTAATTACGGGGGAAAATAATTCTGTTTCTAAAGATTTATGGAAATTCATTACCAAATGAAAATTGTTAAAATATAATTTATTTAGGTGTGAGATGGATTCCTTCGAAAAATTCCATGAGAAAAGCTGCTCTTTTTGAACATCGCTTTGCTCAGTTACATAATCAATAATTCCATACAAATGCTTAGTCTGTAATATTTCTTTTAAATTTTGAAAGCAATAGCTATTACAAATTGTTACATTTGCACTTTTGTTAAATATTTTCTACTTATTCGATTTTGGCTATCTAGAGACCACGTGAATTAACACTGTGTTATTGAAATTTGAAAGGGGAGAATGTATATACCTGATTAAATTTGAAAATGGAATTGTTAGTTCCAGAGTATGGATGAAAATGATGAAAGGATGACAATGAAAAGGGACAAACACAAACATCCATGCTCTCGGCTGGATTCGAACCCGCGACTCGTTGGTTTCGACCTGCGCCTTAACGCTCTCGGCCACCAAGCCAGCTTGTTAAATATTTTATTACAAATTTATTTTAAAAATTCAATTCAACTAAAAATAAGAACTTGTAAGGTGATATATCAATAAAGGAAGTGAGAAATCTGATATTTTAAATATCACCGTTTTTATCGTTTTAACATCATAAAAATTCATTCTTTACGACGTTCGTGAATACCTGGAAATGCTGAGAGCATCCATTTTGTGGGTTGTCACGTGATTTGATAAAAGGCTCTAATTGGCTGAATTCGCTTTCCATAGGAAAGAATGGAGTGTCATTACTCGTTTTACTTATAGGGACTCTACTTTAACCAGCTGAGAGCGCCATCTGTGTATTTCGCATATCTCAAGATCCCTGGTGTAGATTTCTCGACGTTTCGCTGTCGTGTGGGGTTCATTTAATACGTGAGAGGCCTTGTGTCAATCATTTCTGTACGACCTTTAAGACCTGAATCAAATTTTCGTTAAACGTTTATCGTTAAAATCATGAAGAATTGGAGATTTTCATTTCAGGAGCATTTTCACTGTGCTCACTTCTAACTGAATAAAATTCTTATTTCTGCCAGTCAATCCTCCTATAACGCGTTATATGGAAAACGCTTTATAAGAAATTCAGAATTAGTACACAGAAGTTACTTCGTACCATCTTATAAGAATCTCAGTACAAGTAAAAAAAAAAAAAAAAAAAAAAAGAAAAGAAAAAAATCAAATTAATTTGTAACGCGTTATAAGGAAACAGCGTTAAAAGAGAAGTTAGAATTAGTACAGTACAATTAGATTAATTCTTATCGCGTTATGTTATATAAGCAGTTTTGCGATGCAATTGGATAAACAAGTTCATGCGAACACGCGACCGCCATAATATCGTCGAACTGCTTGTGCTATCTGTTTTAATGCTGTGTGGTTTCTGAATTTACAGGAGAATTCCTTGATAACATAAACTGAAAAATTGCGCTATACATGCATGAAAAAAACCACGGAATTCTCCATTAATATGATCAAAAAGTGGAATAGAAAAATCCATGCTACCTCTAGGGGAACTATCTTAAATCAAACTAATTAAGCTGTACACAATAACAGAGAAACCATGTTATAAGAGTATCCTTTTAGGAGGACTGTCGCAATTTTTGTTCCGTGTTAGATTGAAATACCGCGTTTTTAGAATATCGCGTTATAGGAAGGTTGACTGTATAATTCAATTGGATGCTTTTTAGAAACTAAAGTTTAAATTTAAGCCGAATATTTCTTTGAGCATTTGCTTTGTTTGCTGCTAAGCCATCGGTCGTCTAAATGTCCCATCATCTTGCTAGTTTAACTAATTAATGCTGTCGATTTAAAACTTGCTACAAAAAAGAAGCACTTTCTCTGATATCATAAAAAATCTTCTTTAATGATGATAATGAAGCTAAACTTGATAGCAATTGAGGTGGAACTGAAGAGCGATGACGCAGACATTACCGTTAACTTAATTTTTCTTTATACTACCTTAGAAAAGCCCATAAAATTGCACATTGTTTCGGTTGTATGCAAAAACTGTGAAAAGAATAAAAGCTTATTCTGAGTTGGTAGTGTCGTTGCAAAACTTTTCAAACAGCGGCGCAGTGTTAATGACAAAGCCTAACTTAAAAGTCATTAAACGAAGAAATGCTATTAGGCGTTTAATTTTATTATGATTCCCAACACCGATTATAAAATTTATAAATAAAAAGGAATTTTATGCTTTTTTACGATTATGTTTAGGTTCACTAAGAATAAACAGAGTGTCTTACACCAAAAGGATTAGCGAGAGTTGTTTTGGGCAGTTTAATGATGTTTGGAAGAGCCAAGTTTATTGATCAAATGAAGTCAAAAGCACATAATTCACTGATGAATACAGAAAGCAAAAAAAGAACGAACCTAATTTATGAAGGCAGTTGTCCGTTTAAATAACACTATGGAGCGAATAGAATGCGAATGTTCGGACATCAGGTTATCAAAATTTTATATTCATTTTTAGAAACTTTATGGTAATTGTATTGTTTAACAATTGCTTCAGATATTTAGTTCTTATATTCAGGGTTTTAGGAACATCGATGTGAATCTTGAAAGGAGGTCAAAAAGAGCAAATTATAATGGTTAATCGAGATATAGATTGTAGTTAGGGTTATCTTTCTTAGTGTTAATATTAAGGGCATCACTGGTGGCATTTGCACTTTCTACCGAATAAATTAAGGGCAGACGCTTATTTGACGATGTCAGTATTTCGATAAGATATCGATAATCCTAACTTTTCGATATTTTGTTTATAAATCGGTTTTCGGTTTTATTCGATTATCGATATTTCATATTTGATTATTGACGGATGTAAGGAGAGAAGGACGAGACACAAGAACCCTGGAATACAATAAATAATATAAGTTTAATAAAAAATAAAATAAAATAAATAAATAAATAAATAAATAAATAAATAAATAATAAATTGGCTAAGAGACGGGCAGTACAGTAATTGATTTTTTTTTTTTTGCTTTTGACGCAATATTTACAATATTTCAAAATA
>JAHWFO010062673.1:454305-489449 GCA_023313115.1 Rhysida immarginata | reverse complement strand
GACGTTTCGGATAGAGGCTATCCTTTGTCAAAGCAGGGAGGATAGTTCTCTTCTACAGAATTATCCTCCCTACTTTGACAAACGATAGCCTCTATCCGAAACGTCACCTTTTTATTTATTATTTCTTTATTTTATTTTTTTATTAAACTTCTATTATTTATTATACAGGGTCTTTATAATTAAAGTTCCATTTTGACATAGCCATAAAAAAAACTACTGGACCAAAAGCTATAATACTTGGTAATATTATACAAGAGGGCAGGGGAAGTTCATACCCACCAAAAAAAAAATTAGTTCAAAAGTTCACCACCAGCATGGAATGACGCTCTATGCAATATTCATATACGAAATTAGACACGAAGACACATTTAACATGCTTTCAGTAAATGGTGGAGGCCACATTCAACATGTAACTAATTTTAGTAACGATTAAAGACTTGTTAACTTCTGTCTTCGTGTCTAATTTCGTATACGAATATTGCATAGAGCCCCATTCCATGCTGTGGTGACCTTTTGAACTAATTTTTTTTTGGTGGGCATTAACTTCCCATGCCCTCTTGTATAATATTACCAAGTATTATAGCTTTTGGTCCAGTAGTTTTTTTTTTTATGGCCATGTCAAAATGGAACTTTAATTATAAAGACCCTGTATTTGATTATAGGTATTTCGGTAGTTCGATATTTGGCTATCGGTATTTTTATTAACGTAAACACTTTTTTTTTTGTTATTCTACGTTTAAAAATTCTGAAATACAAAATTTTGTAATTCACATAATGAAAACTAAATATCGTAAAAAATGGCCAGAAGAATAAATAATTAAAAAGAAGTATCTTTAATCGATAACAGGCTTAATCTACAAATAAATACGAGCATTGGGATAAAAAGGGAGGGTAAAAGTTGGGGTTAAAGTAAGGGTAAAAATGGGAGATAAATATGGAGGAGGGGAGATAAAGAGACAAATTAGGTTAAAATATCTCCAATTTATGCTCTTATCCACTTTTTACTCACTTTCTATCTCCATTTTTAAACCAAGTTTTTTTTTTTTAATCAAAAATTGATTTCTTCGAATATAGTAATTAGAAAATGGAAAAAGAACTTTCTATCGTCAGGGAATGGTTTGGTTTGTTTTGTTTAGTATTAACGTCCTTTTCAACTGCCATGGTCCTTTTAGGACGGCGTATAGGGGCCGCAAATTTTGCCTCGCAAGGGTTCTTTAAAGTGCAGCCGGCAAACGACTACACAGGACCAACGGCTTTACTTCTCTTCTGAAGGAAGTGCGTGATCTCACGATTTTCCCCCTGAAAAAATCCTCGTTGTCCTTGGCCGGGGTCGAACCCGCGTCCTCGGGCATCAGAGGCGATCACGCAGCCACTGAGCCACCGAGGACGATGTCAGGGAATGGAAACTTCATTTTACGCTTTGATGATAAATTCTTGAATAACTTTGGTGATTATGCCAAAAGATAAAGATATAGTGCCGAAATAAAAAATAATGGGAAACTCATATTTTTTGACTGACTCTCATAGAAAATATGAAGGGGGCAGATAGTCATGGTAAAACCAATAAATTAGATTTCCGCTGCTCAATAAACAATGGCCAAAAATCTATACAAGTATTGATAAAAATAATTTAGAAAATATGACGGAAATCTATCTTGAGGCTTGCCCGGAAGTAAAACTTAAAAAGCGATTTAATAAAAATGCAGAAAGAAAGAAATTTCAATAAAATAGCCTTATAATAAGAAATTAATCCCTCTCCCTGAGGCTTAAGAAGTTAAGGTTAAAATACAAGGGTAAAATTGGGGTTAAAAGCGGGAGATAAAGAAAATATGACAAAAATATCCCCCTGCTTTTTATTCTCTCAATCTACAACCTCTGACAATTAAGTTCGGTGAATGACGTCACACCCGAATCTGTGCGAGCTTTACCAACACCACCTAGACAGAAGGCGTGCGCACAGAAACTGTATACATTGTTACATCATCATCAAACGGCCAAATTTAGGGCTTATTATTGGTAGAAATACGATTAACAATAGCCGCTTTAGAGTGATGTAACAATGTATGACGTTTTTGTGCGCAGGCCTTCGGTCTAGGTGGTGTTGGCTTTACGCGAGTAACAATGCATGTGAATACAAGCCCAGTCATTGTTTAAGCAAGTTCAGACAGGTCACGTTTGTGCGTGCAATGTTTTAGCAGATGCTCGTATCTTCAGTTGAAGGTGTAGCGTGCGCACTTAACTGTGGATAATGGATCAAAGAGGAACACTGCCGTAATCGTGCAACAGTTTCTGGCCAACAAAGGGGTCGTATTCATAGCTCATCCACCTTATTCGCCAGACTTGGCACCGGCAGACTTTTTCTTGTTCCCACGCCTGAAACGGGCCTTAAAGGGACACAGATTTGCGGACATTCCAGACATTCAAGCAAATGTGACACGTGAACTTAAAGCCATCCCTATGGAGCTTCCAGGACTTATACACCCGATCCCAAAAGTGTATTGCCTTCCAGGGTGATTATTTCGAAGGACAATAAAGTAAATGTGGCTCTATCTGTTTTGCATTTTTATTTCTTCAAAAGTAATGTTTATAAAATGTAAAAGAACTTATTTTGCGTTTCTCATCATTTCCTTCGAATGACATACCACATGCCGTATGTTGCTATTTGAAAGCATGAACAGTTTCTAAAGACCACGTGACCGCTACGGCCAAGCTCAGATCTCACAGGGACAATTTGACGCAAAACTTCATAATAATGTAAAGGAATCAGCATATCGGATTCTACGCTTTTACTTATGTATATATCATCAAGGATTTATAGAATACTACATCCAAGAATCTCACATAGACCAGATGGGCCCTCTAACTCATCTAAGTAGACAGATGACAGGCAGTCAGAGGACATGGTAAAACCAATAAGAACTCCAATCTTATGTTAATTAATAAGAATGAGCAATAGAAGAATGGAGCTACACGAAAATGCTCAATTTTAAACGGTTTAATGTCACATTGGGACAGAAGGATATGATAAAACCACTATGGTAAAACCAACGTGACAATAAAACGTTTAAAATTGTACCTTTTCGCCTAGTAAGGTATTTTGCATGATATAATGCATTTGATTACTATGGAGTCGGGGATTGCGGCATGTCGCACAATTTTGAGTTATAATTGAGATCTTGTCTGCTAAAGAATTTGATGCGTTTTATTTCTATATTTATTTACTTATTAGCTGTTCCCCGCGACTTCATCTGTGTGGATGTTTAAAAATTCTAAACCGGATTCTAAAAAAGTTCCTTACTATACAGGGTGCCCAGTAAGTCGTGGTCGTAAATTTAATGGTATGCATATTCAATAGCAAGGAACAAAAAACTCTCTGTGAACATAGGTCGAACAACGCACCGTTTCCGAGAAATGATGATGATGATAGGTAAAGAAACTAAACCTCTTCCCCTTGCCATGGAATGATAGTAAATGGAATGCCCTGTTCATGTAAATGGAAGGTAGTAGACCTGGCTGATTCGCTGCCTGGACTGTGTTTGAGTGAGACTACATGCTGCAGCAGATTACAGCAATGCCGAGTTGGTAGATATGCATTTCACGTAAGGTCAGGCAAATAGGAATGCAGCAGACGCGCCGCATCTTAAAGAGACACGTACCTAAACCGACGACACCCTGATCGTCGCATGTTCATCCGTCTTCACCAGCGTTTACGTGACACTGGTACATTTAACATCACCCCCGCAAAGGACGTTCGCGAACCGTTGGGGCTGCTCAAGGGAACAGGCCATACTGATCGACCTCTGTGGCTCAGTGGTTGCGTGATCACCTCTGATGCCCGAGGACGCGGGTTCGACTCCCGCCGAGGACGACGAGGATTTTTTCAGGGGGAAATCCTGAGATGACGCACTTCCTTCGGAAGGGAAGTAAAGCCGTTGGTCCCGTGTAGTCGTTTGCCGGCTGCACGTTAAAGAACCCTTGCGAGGCAAAATTGCAGCCCCTATAACGCCGTCCTGAAATGACCATAGCAAGTGAAAAGGACGTTAATACCAAACAAACCAACTAACCATCAGGCCATACAGGAAGAGGATCCAACCACCAACACAAGACGGATCGCCATCGCAGAGGGTGTAAGTCGGAACACTGCTTGGAGAATTTTGCACGAAAATGATCTCTACCCATACCATATCCAGAATATGCATGGCTTACGTGCACAAGATTATCCTCCACGACGAAGATTCTGCAGGTGGTTGCTGCGACAGTGCATTAGGTGTCCTCCGTTTCTGACGTAAATTCTGTTCACTGACGAAGCCTGCTTCACTCGCGATGGGATCTTTAATTTACACAACTATCATGAGTGGTCTTATGCTAATCCTAACGCCATCAGAGAAGCACATCATCAGGGCCGATTTTCCATCAATGTGTGGGCAGATGTAATAGGGGATTGTATCATTGGACCGATAATCCTTCCGCAGAGGCTCACAGGAGCTGCCTATCTCCAATTCCCTGAGTTATTAGAATATGTGCCTCTTGCGATTCGCCAACAAATGTGGTTCATGCATGGTGGTGCACCCGCTCATTATCCACTGGCTGTGCGGAATCACCTGACTGTCACCTTTCACTACCGGTGGATTGGTCGGGGTGGACCACGTGCATGACCTCCTCGATCTCCGAACTTGAACTCATTGGACTTTTGCATCTGGGGCTATCTAAAAGAGCACGTGTATGCGCAACGAGTGGATAGTATGGACGCCCAGCGCTATCGCGTGGAGAACGCCTTTGAGAACATGTGAGAGAACGCCAATGCTGGTCTTTGCGAACGTTTGCGTGTCTCTTTGAGGAGAAGAGCTGAAGCATGCTGCCGTGTTCATGGTGGACATTTTGAGCATTTGCTATGAGTTCAAAGTACACGAGACATTACCAAAGTACGGATTGTTGCTCTATTTGTCAATAAAGTCATTCTTTCTCGAAACGGTGCGTTGTTCGACCTATGTTCATAGGGAGTGTTTTGTTCCTTGCTATTGAATATGCATACCATTAAATTTACGACCACGACTTACGGGACACCCTGTAAATATTAGTATATGTATAGGTACTTGAATATAACCTTTGTATAAAACTATTCTTTATTGACACCAAGGAACACATACACAGAACATAAAACAGAATAAAAGAGGTAAGCCAACACGTTTATTACCATTTATAGGTATAGCTTAATTTGCCGTTTTTTGGAAGGCTGAATCGAAATAATCAATTAATATTATAAACACATCATGCAAAACAGTAGGTAGTAAGTCGTAGTATTCGCTAGAATTACGATACATTCAGTTCTATAAGGTCATATGCTCGGGCAATCAGCGTTTCGCTTAAGTACTTTCAGGGATAAACCAAACTATAGTGGCTAAAATGAACTATAGCCACTACAACCAAACAATAGCACGTTTTAATTGAAAGTTCTAGATTTTTCGTTTTAATTTGCTAATCTAGAGCTTTAGTTTTAATTTGCTTGTAGCGCTATCTGTTGTTTTATGAACTAAAGAATACTTTGATCGTCAGCTTGTCGATACACTCATAGACTCTGTCTCCATAGGACTGCTGCCCCCAAAAATTTACTTGTGCACTAAAAAATTTTGAATTTTTGAAATTCTGACTTGGGATTCTTAAAGAGCATTAAAAAGTAGAATAGGAATGTCTGTAAGACCCACCCCCTATCTCTTTGTCTTCATCGATAAAATTGGGTTCAAAACTTTAAAAGTTCCACACTTTGAGGGCCTCTATCTCCTAAACGGTTGGATCAATTGAAAAAACACCAAGAATAAAACATTTCTCGAATATTATGTACAATCTGAATATACCATTAAAAATAGGGGTTCCTATTTAAGATTTCAAAGTTACCCCCTCCCCCGAGCCCCCCTCACAAGGGGGGGGGGAGGTAATTTTTTAACTAATGAATTTCCCCCGCGAAATATTTCACTTTTGATTTTGGACATTTTTTCGTACAATGCTTAGTTTCTGAGATATTCAGTTGTCTCAAGATAAATGCCTCAACCTGTATGCAGACACCGGGTCGGCTACAGTTTAATTATAAGAATAGATTAGTTCACATTCCAAGAGCATTTTAAATAAAATGAATTATGAAAAGGAGAATGAAATTTACGTTTGCCTTTTCTTTTACACACTCGAACCTCATTATTATGGCGACCACCTCTTTTGCCATCAGCTATGCGCAGCCAATTAAAAAAAAGCTCATGGTGCGAGATATATAATACAATCGAGCAACTTGGTGGGCTTAAAAGGTGAGCTGTACGAATTCTACACACACACATCAGTCGTTACTGTCAGATCTAAGAAAAAAACAAAGAAGGAGCATTGGCTTTCTGCCAAGCTTGGTAGCATTTCTGAAATTGCGCAGATTAAATTGTACGTTATTGGAAACGACACTAATGTGAATAAACGGCGAGGAAACTGCTAAGTACCATGCTCCATTGATGTGAGAGGTGAATGTTGATTGCGAAAATGAGTGCCGACACTGGCACACAAACTTGAGCAAGTCGCCGTCTAAATGAACCAACGGGCTACTAGACGTGTATTGACACTGTCGTTAGAGCGACTCCTGTTGCACCCTTGCTGACAAAGATGCATTGGTAAAAACGGGGGCTGTTTGCATTGCAGTACAGGAATGGGCTCTCATGATTGGCAAAGGGTTGTTGCCTTTTCTGATGACTCACGGTGTCTGCTTCATCGAGCCGATGGACGTTGTCATATTCTATAGGGAGTGTAAGTGTGACGCCAGTCCTAGGAATTCTTCAGTCACGTGACTCGATTTGGTTCCAAACAAGTCTTCTCGCTTCGGGATTTAACATGGTTCCAACGTAGGGATGGAATAAAATCGCTTTGTATAAGCCCAGTGTTTATAACACATTTAAGATGTGAAATTGTTTAGTTCCTCACTGCTCAAGAAGGAGCTAAAACAGCGATTTAGACATCTATCGTTTTCCCAAAGAAAGAAAGATCCGCGAACGATGGCATTCTTTTGTTAAGTGATTAAAAAGCGTTCTAATATTAATGTATAAATTATATAATGGTATTAAATGTCTTAATAATAATATAAATTACACAAATTAACATAATAATTTAAGAGATGTCATTTTTACTGGCCGCCCGTTTCAACGTTACTATATTGCGTGGTTCCAATGTTTGGATAATCTGAAACTTCTGCTGTAATATTATAAAGCGCTTCTTCAATGAGACATGAGACAGAAGTGAGTAAGCGCATGAGGCCCCCTTTCTCTGATTGGATAATCTGAAACTTCCTGTGACACACCCTGTTTTTCTCTTATAGTACGTATATTGCGTGGTTCCAATGTTTGGAACCAGCGATCCCATTTCCTAGGCTCTCGGCCCGTTCATCGCGCAAATGACGTCAGCTGTGACGTAGTCACTTGCACTCCCTATAGGAAACGAAGAGAATCACATTGCAACCATTGTTAGAAGAACTAACCTCGTGGTGACCGTGTTATGTTCTGCAGTGTGTTTTCTTGGCATTGTCTGGATCCATTGAAACCCTTTAAAGGCACTCTCAGCCGATTTGGTTAATTATCCATCGTCGCAGACCAGATACATCCATACAAGTTGACTATCGTCCCCGAGCGGATAGGTCATTCCAGCAGGACAGTATAGCATATCATACGCCAGAATTATCTGAAATTAGTTCGAAGAGCATGATTTACAAGTACTTCCCTGGCTCCTTAATCACCCAGGACTAAATCCAATCGAGCACCTTTGAGATCACCTCGACCCTCATGCTCGCTCCATGGATCCTCCACTTAATACTCTTTAGCAGATCCGGAACACATTGACGTCTACATATCGCAGAAGCTAGTGGGCATATTCTAGCATCTTATTGACTTTCTCCAATGCCATCTAGATGCTGTCCATACTGCAGACGGCTTTTATTCTTATCACAGTAATGCGGCTCGACTGTATAAGAATCATCCTAATTTGGGCACTCATCGATATTTGTATCTTAAAAGAATGAGCATTCATCAAGGGGTAGTTTATAACTATTATTGATGGTCGTGTGCAATAAGGCATTGTAGTTTTGAATACGAGAAATTCTTATGTATTATTGAAAACAAATGAGGTCTTTCTGTATAGGGACCTAATTACAGGCGCTTAGTTTACAAAGAAGTTCACAATCGCATGGAAGCCGCTTCAACAAAAGGAAGAGATCGAACCACGTTATCTTGTTGCAATGGATTACGTTTATTTATAATTTTAAAAGGAAACCTCGAAATTGGAATAAAATTAATTGGTCATTTTAAAAATCACATTCTTCCTCATCTGTTTGATTGATTCTTTTCTGAGATTCTTTTGTGTTTGCGCCTCCTGCCTCGACCTCTCTCTTTTTCCTTCCATCCTCCCATCCATCCTTCGTTGTTGTATTTTTGGGTTTTTTGCCCCCTTTCTTCTTCTTCTTCTTCTTTTGGTAAGAGCCGATTTCTTTTTTGGTCAAGTCTCGGTGCTCCGTGTCGCATTTGCTGACATTAGGTGGCGCAAATCAATGGCAAGTCCGGATGGGTGCGCGCTCGTCTCTCTCGTGGACAGTGGCACCTTCGTACAATGTATTTCGCTCTCTCCAACCCCCCAAACCCCCGTACTTTCCTTTCCTTCCTGCACCCCAATCGCTTCTCCTTCCCCCGAATTATTCTAAAAATTGGTCAGAGTAAATTCATCTAAGACCAGTGGAGGCGGTAACCCCGAGCAACCGCTTCTCGTCTGCCTCGGCTTTATTGTTCGTCTAATGAAAATTGATTCCCTTTCTCGCCTGACGACCGTACACGGTTAAGCACTACCGTCCATTAAGCGTGGGCGGCGCCGGGGTCACTCCTACACACTTGCCGCTCGGAAACACAGGCCCCGACTCCTCCTATCACACACCAGGAGCGCTCTTTCCGGTGGCGACACCTTGTGCTCAACCGAGAGAAACGCAGGGAAAAAGTAATCCTTAAGCCTTTGAATACCCTTACTACCTGGAAAGCTAATAAACACTTCAAACACGCTCTGTACACAAGAGTATTATACCTAAAAGATTCAGAGGTTTCCACTTCACTGTTATCTCAGTTATCAGCTAATTATTTAATTTTTTTTTGTATTATCATTGTATTTCATTATACCACCACCGACCTCTTCAAGACTCTGCTTTCTATATTCCGATAAAAATTGAACAGCTTGTACAGGATCTACTGACTAAATTCTAGTCCCTTGACGCACTGCAAAATTGAATACTTGTGATTTTTTCTAAATACTTGAAATACTAAAATGAGAAGGTTTGCTTATTACATATTTGCAATAATCTCCAATCTTCGCGTGCTGATCGAGTATGCGTTCAGATGTTAAAAATAAAACAAATAATATCTGAACTATTTGAACTTTATTTTTATCCATAGATGTCAGTGTTTAAACTTTTTAAAGTTTCAGTTTCGGTTTCTTTTATTGTCACTGCATGAGCTCAATGAATTACAAAGATGGAGTAACAAACAAAAAACTTTATCGAAAAAATATCAACCTTTGAAAAAAATTGTTCACTTTCCGCCTTCAATATACAGGGCGATCCAAAACTCAGGAAAAACTTTAAAATTCAATAATTTGCACACGAATGCAGATAAAAAGCTTCTCTTTGCACAGAAACGTTTGAGATGAAGTCGATTTTTCTTTTCCATGAAAATAAAATTAATGCTAGAATTGTTTGGTTTTGATCAACAGACGGCGTTGTCAGGTGATGTAGACGATATAAAAAGAGCAGCACTCGCTGCAAACTTATTTTGGTATCAGATAGTGATACTTCCGTTTCACCGATAGTTAATTCGGCATTTTACCGTCTGAAAATGTGCATAAACTCTGATGTCTGTAAAAGTACTAGATTAGGATCCTAATCTAGTGCTTTAATGTCTGAACCTGAGAGTGCCATCTGTTGGTCAAAAACCGAACAATTTCAATCGTTTTTTGTGCAAACAGAATTTTTTATCTGCATTCGCGTGCGAATTATGGAGTTTTAAACTTTTACCTGACTTTTGGATCACCCTGTATACAGGATGAGGCATTTATCTTTAGACAACTGAATATCTCGGAAACTAAGCATTATATGAAAAAATGTCCAAAATCAAAAGTGAATTATTTCGTGGGGGAAATTCATTAGTTAAAAAATTACCCCCCCCCCCCTCTTTTGAGGGGGGCTGCGGGGAGAGGGTAACTTTGAAATCTTAAATAGGAAACCCTATTTTAATGGTATATTCAGGTTGTACACAATATTCGAGAAATGTTTTAATCTTGGTGTTTTTTCAATTGATCCACCCGTCTAGGAGATAGAGGCCCAGAAAGTGTGTAACTTTTAATGTTTTGAACCCAATTTTATCGATGAAGACAAAGAGATAGAGAGTGTGTCTGCAGACATTCCTATTCTCTTTTTTGATGGTCTTTAAGAATCCGAAGTCAGAATTTCAAAAATCTAATATCTTTCAATACGCACGCATAGACTCCATAGGACTGCTGCTCCCAAAAGTTTACTTGTGCACTAAAAAATTTTGAATTTTTGAAGTTCTGACTTGGGATTCTTAAAGACCATTAAAAAGTAGAATAGGAATGTCTGTAAGACTCACTCTCTATCTCTTTGTCTTCATCGATAAAATTGGGTTCAAAACTTTAAAGTTCCACACTTTCATGGCCTCTATCTCCTAAACGGTTGGATCAATTGAAAAAACACCAAGAATATAACATTTCTCGAATATTGTGTACAATCTGAATATACCATTAAAAATAGGGGTTCCTATTTAAGATTTCAAAGTTACCCTCTCCCCCAGCCCCGCTCAGAAGAGGGGGGGGGGTATAATTTTTTAACTAATGAATTTCCCCCGCGAAATAATTCACTTTTGACTTTGGACATTTTTTCATACAATGCTTAGTTTCCGAGATATTCGGTTGTCTCATGATAAATGCCTCACCCTGTATTGTGTTGGGATTCAAATACAGGGTGGTTATAAAATCGCCTACTCAGAGCCCTCTAGAGCCCAATCTAATAAACCGATTGTGATGCAGATTGAAATGTAGGCTATTCAGACCATGCGGGAGAGAATTCCGGAAAGAAAAAATTAGTGCAATGACAAATGGAGATTTTAAAACTAGTTTTATTGTTTTAAATAAGCAGGCAAAGTTTTGACGTAGAATACGTCTTACGTTTCGATACTGGGATGCCACGCTTAAATCGTGAATGTCAGAAAAGTGTTGATCACGAAAACCTTAATAATGTCAAAACTATTACTGATAGAAAAATGAATGATATTGCATTCGATAGTATATAAAACAAAGCATGCTTTAGACTTTGACCAACTTCGTGCTGACGTCATCGGCTGATGCAATCGAAGTACAAAGTTGAGTCACAAAATTTGCTCTCTGGCGGAGATTAATGTAGTCTAGCTCCGGCTTCCTTTGTGACAGCACGACATTTTAGGTGTCAATTGTTTTATCTTTTTGCGCTTTATAAAATAGCTTAAAAATTAAACCTCAGTATTTAATAGTACCTAAGATATCGGCCTTCGAATTGTGGAATTTTTGCAAAATGTCCGATGTTGAACGTCTACGGGAACGACTGAAAGTTGAGACGTGGCGCCGCCAAAGTGAACTATAGCCAGATACGAATGCGCCAATAACCTCCACTGCTCAGTTCGACGCAAATAACGTATCTGATGATATAAACGTTTCAACATCGAGTGATAAAATCCAACCATGAAGGTCTATAATGACCCATAGCCGTCAACATTAGCAGCATCTTCATCAAATGAGAGTGATGAACCAGTGAATCCAGAAACACCAGTGCCTAACTCTGTATTCGTGGAAATGTTGCACTTGCTTCCAGGAGGACAAGAAGTTGAAATAGAGGACATTAATATGTGGCTGAATGAGGAAAATTGTGCTCAAAATTATTTAACAGATGAAGAAATCATCCAAAGTGTATTGGAAGACACAGATGAAAATGATCAAGATGAGGAAGAACTTCTTCTTAGAAGACATCACAGAGGAAGAGATGAAGATATCTCACACTGCAGGTGCTGAAACTGGCAATCTTTTCCAGCGCTACATAATGTAACAATCAGACACGTGCAGTACCGATGTAATGCTTGTAAAGCGACTGCGAGATAAAGCAAGTCAAAAACGTATGTCTTCATTGAAACAGAAAAAAATATTTGACATGTTTTGATTAAAGAAATTAAAGTTAAGAATTACAGATACACATGTACCCAGCTTAGAAATGTTAAATTTCAGCGTTTGTTTGTTAAATTTCAGAGTTTAAATAAATATAAAGTTTTAATACCGTTCAAATCAATTTACATGTATTTAATTCAAACTTGGTAATCCGGCACTTTCGCTAATCCGGCACCCATCTGTGCAAGGAATGGCCGAATTAGCGAGAGTCGAGTGTATTTTCTTATTGCCTATTCTAGCATTAAAGTCGCCTAACAATATGACCATATCACCTTCATTAATTTTACTAAAGATTTTTTGTAGTTCCAAATAAAAATGATCATTCTCTTCTTCTTTCCCCTCATTAGGGGAGGGGCGTAAATACCGAGCACCGAGAGATATTCCCGATTAAGTTTAATACGTACTTGAATGATCCGTTCACTCCAAAACGTATAGCCCGAGGACGCGGGTTCGACCCCGGCCGAGGACAACGAGGATTTTTTCAGGGGGAAAATCCTGAGATCACGCACTTCCTTCGGAAGGGAAGTATAGCCGTTGGTCCCGTGTAGTCGTTTGCCGGCTGCACGTTAAAGAACCATTGCGAGGCAAAATTTGCGACCCCTATAACCCTCTCCTGAAATGACCATGGCAGTTGAAAAGGACGTTAATACCAAACAAACCAAACCAAAACCTATAACAATGAATCAGATTTCTAAGACGTTTATGGATCATAAATGCTATTCCAGCTTGTGCTCTAATTTCTTTCCTAACTCCAGAATAAATCTGTACGTAATTCTGAGTTTCTTTTGTCCCTCGAAGTTTTCTTTTCGTTTCAGGGATGGCAGCTATTGATACATTTTTCTTCTGGAGCATGTCATCTAGCTGGTCGTCTGTATGTGCGATTCCTTGGCGTTCCAAGTAGCGACGTTCATAATGTTTAATTTTTTCCAAGAGTTATCCTTTTCCGTTCCATTGTCCTCATGAGTTTGTTCTATCCGGCGATTCTTGTTACGAGACTTAAAAGCATATTTCCAAAGTCCTTTCAACTGGTTGCTAGCCAGGAGAAAGCTACTCCAGTGATGGGCTACCATCTCACAGCATCTGGACAGGCTGAGTTGGTAATACAGCACTTCCACTGTGTTTGGTGGAATAGTTATACCGCTGTGTCTCGGTCCACAGAGCCCCGTTTGTTCTTAGCAGGTTGCACCACGAGCAGGTGGGGTTGGGATTTGGGTAGGAAAGTTTAGGATGGATTACACATCACCACCCCAAAGCAATCCGCTTACATTTCAATTTGCATCAAAATCGGTTCATTAGATTGGGTTCTAGAGGAGTCTGAGTAGGCGAACTTATTTTATAACCACCTTGTACATTTCCAATGTATTTGAAATACAAATATTTAAAAAACACACATCTTTAAATATCTAAGACACTTTTTGAATATTTAAAAACTGTAGACAATTAAATACTTGAATAAATATCATCAAAGAAGTGAGTTAGGAAAAATTTCAATACAAACTCAATTTTTTACAATATTTTAATTAATAAACACTGTATTGTACTATGACACAATATTTATTTTTAAAATTTGTTACATTTTAGTAATAAGAGAGATTCAAAAGTTTTGTATTTCAGCCTATTTCTGGTAGGAGCTTCGATTAAGTAAGTTTAGAGTAAGTTTAATATCCAATTGGAGCTCATGAATTTTGGATAACCGTAAATGCTCTAGCTGGCATTGATTGTACCAGTAACAGAGTCCCTGGAATTTAAACTTTCAGTGTTGTTGTACACTTTTCCATTAACATACTCTTCTCTTGCACATAGTCAGTAGCTAATTAGTGTTAGGCCTAATTTCTACAATAGCTAATTATTCGCAGTCGTCAGCCCTCTAGCGGCCAATGACTCAAGCTTCCAAAATGGCCGCTGAAGGGGTTAGGTGAAAGAACACCTCAAACGTTTTCCATAGGATTGAGATC
Organism: Rhysida immarginata; assembly: GCA_023313115.1. NCBI lineage: Eukaryota > Metazoa > Arthropoda > Chilopoda > Scolopendromorpha > Scolopendridae > Rhysida > Rhysida immarginata. Next base: position 475,239 of record JAHWFO010062673.1, on the reverse strand, counting down.
CGTCGAGCATGCCGGCCAATCCAAAAGGTCGATTTGTGTTTGTTCAAACCACTCTTTAGAACTTTTGTTACAAGAATAGGTGTATTCTTGTTGAAATAAAAAGGTTTGGGGCTCAATTACATTGGCATTTGGAAGTTGTACTTCTAGCATGTTTTGATATTTACAGCATTTATTCGTCCGCTGAGAAATACTAATGGAATTATACCATGCCAGCTGAAAGTTCCCCATACCATCAGAGAACCACCTCCATCTTGTCGTTTCGAATAGAATTCGGTTTCTTTTTTTATGTCATTCCAATATGACTTCCAGCTGTCTGGGCCATCTAAATTAAATTATTTTTCATCGCTAAAGATAACAGTTTTGCAATCTTCTTGCCAGAAATGTTTTTTGTTTGGCCCATGGTATACGCTTTTGTTTATGGTGCAATTTTCACGGTGCATATTTAAATGTGGTGCGCGCGTTCATTTTACGTGGGTTATCACGTGGAGTATTATTAGGACTGATATTAAAATAGATAGTATTCGAATCTATCTAAACTAAAACATTGAGTAATGGCATCTAAAATTGACAGGTATTGGCAGCGCTTCATAACAGCCCTTTCCGACGTCAAATTCGGCTATTCCGAAATTATGAAAGCATGCAAGAAGCGAGGCTTCGTACTTTCCAAGACAGGGATTGCAAGCGTGCTAAATAACATTGCCAAAACCAGAAGGGGCGCCATTCCTGAGGATAAAAAGCAGGCTAATCAAAGACCATCCACTAGACGTACTCCTGACGTCGTCCTAAAAGTTCGGGCTCTCGTAACCGAATGTAACCCCCCAACACAATGGGCCATTGCTTATTTTTTATTTTTTGTATAAAAATAGTGTTAGGTACCGTATTGTTGCATATAAAGTTTTTTATTGATATCTTTTGTTTTTTGTCGAGATACACTCAATCGTTCTTTACTTTCTGGAGGATTCTCGTACGTATACATGTGATCAATTTTGTGTAGCTAACTTCTCTGAAACGGTAAAAAGAAAAACAAAAAGAAAATAATACACTATTAGAGGATACTTAATTGTGCCTAGAAGTATTTTTTATGGTCAAGCCTTTTCATAGATATTAATTTTTTTCTAAAAATGAAGAAATGTCATACTCAATAAAATTTGACATGTATGGACTCCTCACGCCGGCCCCCGCGGCCAAAGCGCTGGGGCGCAGATTTCAGTGTTTCTCGAGATCCTCGGGTCGCGGGTTTGAATCCCGCTGTGGCATGGACGTTGTGTTTTTCTCTTACTAACAACACGGAAGGTAACGGAAAACCACCGCATTATTCATTCCTAGTTGCGCCCGTATAATTTAGCAGCAAACTAACCTTAGGGTTGTGAAACTAAGAAGAAGGATGACTCCTCACATCGAGACGTATAATTTTTGTAAATAAATAGTTTGCCTCTCATGAGCCATTTTGAAGTTATTAAGGAGCCTCCCAACAAAAAACGGATTCCACTCATGAAGACGAATCATTTTTGTAAATAAATCGTTTCATATAAAGGATTTTTTATGAAACCTCCACCCCCACCCCCTTGAAATGCAAACCTAATAAAGGTTAAAAAACGCTGCCTATTCTCATAGCATCAGGATTTAAGCTTGGACTAATAAGTAATTTACTTATTAGTCCAAGATTTAAGCATATGAGCGAAAGTAATAAATTTTGATAAAAGGAAAATTTGCACGGAACAAAAATAGCCGTGCGGATTGTGCTGCTATCTGTTAGCATTTAATGAAAGATTTTACACCTCCTGTTCGATTGTCGATGAAGCTTTCGATACTGTCTTTCGTTTATAGCTTTTCGAAGATTTGGAAAATTTTGAAGTCAACGAACTCATGATCATGGTAATTTAACATTTTTTGGGGGGGATAGGTGTAGTTAGGTGCAGAATGGCAATAGCAGTCTTTCTTGTTCATCAAGGAAGTAGTACAGGTGTATTATTTTATGCCGTAGTATCTAGTTCTCTTTTTTCTTTGCCTTTAAATTACCAACTCAGGAATTATGCGGATGATAATTTCTTAACTCGAACTTATAGTCCAGAAGATATTAGTTTAGCCAATGAACATTTTAGCACAGATATTGAGTAGAATATCTACCCTTAGAATTTCACACCATCAGTCTACTATTTATATTACACTACCTCTCTTGACAGTGATTTGTCCTTTCGCCAACTGACAGTTAAAGTGAGTAGATCTATATTCTTAGTTAAGCGTTCACGTAAAAGTCTCACCAAGAGGAAATGCGTATATTCAGTATTACCAAAATTATTTCAAAACTAAATTTTGCAAAGGTTATTTGGTCTGGAACTACGAAGAATATAGTAATGCGTTTACAGGTGACTTATAATAATATCCTACCAAGAACAGATGAAGGGTGGGATCCATCCCTTATCCTACGTACTGCGTTTTCTTTGCCAATTATCAATCAGTCACTAGTTTTTGCAATAGTATAGACTTGCCTAATTTTTTATACTATTTTACCAAAGGTAAACTGATAGAGCTATCCCGTGCCGTCTTGGACCATTATATACCTTCTCATTACATTACAGAATGACTGGTAAATAATCCTAAAATGAGGTTCTCTCATCAGATCCGTTTCGAACTAAACTTTAGAAGTTCCCGTTTTCCGTACAATGCTATTCTGATTTGTAATTACTATTCCCTGTGACGTTAGATCTGTGATTACTAATAGTAATTTATCAACATGTACAAAGTATCATGCCGCTCAAGTTTTGATACTTTTTTAATGGATCAACAGAAAAGCCTTAATTTGGTTTTACTTTTGTCGGATGTTTTACCCTAGTTTTATTCCTCAGGGATGCTTCATAATAATAATAATAATAATAATAATAATAATAATAATAATATTGTAACAACAACAATAGGAAGAACCTCTAAACAAATCATGAAGGCCAAGCCCAAAGGTTGTCCCCCAAAAGGCAAAAGCCCAAAGCGGGGTTATTGAAAAACATGTAAATAGAAGTGAGAGTTAGAAAAGAAAAGAAAACAGCAGGGGGAAAAAAGTAAATAAACTTAAGAAAATAAATTCAAATGCAGATCCTCTGCAAGTGAGAGATCTATATCATTAAAGTGATCCAAATAATTTTGGACCAACTTATTGACAGGATTAATCCCAGAAAGAAACGATTTACAAGTAGCAGAGGGCTTTAAAACAAACCCCCTACGCGTCTTACGAAAAGAAGTAAAATTAAAATCAGGGTATAGGGACGGAACAGAATAATAATAATAATAATAATAATAATAATAATAATAATAATAATGAATACATGCAGTAAATGACACCTAAGATGGCAATCTTGATCACGATATTAGTGATGACATCACCTGCATTCAAGACAACTATGGGTTATAGATTTTTGTATGGAGCCGTAGAGTTCGTGTTGCTTTTCAGTATTATTTTCCAGTTGTTTTTTTTTCGGTATTATTTCACAAACTATCTTTTCGGTTTTAATGATGCCACTCAATGTATTAGTGAATCTTGAAAGATGAATTTCGCATTCATTTTAGATTGTTCACTTTCAATTACTCTATTCATTTGATTAATAAAAAAATTATCATTGAAACTCGTTAAAACGAATATTTTGCCTTATCATATCCCCTCTTAAAAATTACCATCTAGGGGGCTTTATGCACAATTTCTATTTCGTGAAAGTAGAAGTGAAACCAAGTAGCTTCACCATTGATCTGCTCGCCATCTATGGTTGATTTTCTGAGATATTTTTTAACCTTTCATATATTGTAGGTTGCTTCAGTATTTTGCTAGTGGATGGCGCTATATATTTTTCAGCGTATTGCGATTTTCATTTTTGTGTGTGTATGAAACTAGATGGCGACCAGTTGTCATCGTTCCTCTTCCTTCTCCGAGGCCCAAGTTCTTCTTCATTGATTGTTTGAGAATGGAGTGGCGCATAGAAGAACTAGGAATTCCCTTTGAACTAAGTGAGTTCTTGAATAATATCTCTTCTTTTTTCTAACAATTATTTTCAATGACAAGGTGACTTATTAAAAATATTTGGAGCATCAAGTCCAATTTTATCTTCTGTCCTTTTTTTTTTCCATCTAATTTCATTAAAGCATGCTCATTTAATCTGATATAAGGATATATTTTTTACAAATTTAAGAGCAACTTGCCGAAAATTTTTAATTTTTCTAGCTTTTTTGCTGCTATCCGTTTGAATAAGTCACTCACCTGCGTTTTTTTTTTTTAAGTGATAAAAAATATATTGTCTTCAGATGTTCAGATACTTCAAACTATTTCCTGCCTTTTAAGGATCTCCTAAATATATATTATTTCAAACTTTTTTTTTTTTTAATTAACTTTATCCTTTTATAGATTGCAAGAAACTCCGAAAGGTGCGACTTAAAATGTTCTTATTATGTCGAAGTTTATTATTATAAATTATTTTAAATTTTAGTTTAAAATAATTAATTTTGTATTCATTTTTATTTGGTTAAAATTTCATTTAAAGAACAACCATCCATACTTTCTTACTTTTCAAACCCGCTTATCCGTTAGAGTCGCGGGGGCAGCAGTCCTATGGAAGATCTCCAGAGCTCGCAATCTTTCGCCATCAGGCGCATGTCGTCAGTGGTAATACCCAAGCGATTCGAACCCAGATTCTCCATGTAGTCCAGCCATCTGAACCAGTTCTCTTATTCCGCCTGGAAAATAGCAACTGCCCAGGAAGACCAGTTTGCGACATCGGTATCACGCGTCCATACCAATGTAACTGAGATCTGACATCTCTCAATGCGGAGAAGTAGCGGCTCAACTTTTGACTCTCTTATTTTGCTGATGTGGACTCTGTCTAGTAGGGAATCTCATTTCGGCCGCTTGCACCCGCAGTCGCACTCTTTCGGTCATTACCCAATACTCATGACCATGTGAGAATGGGGACAAAGATAAATTTGAAAAAAGAGAGCTTGGCTTTGTTTCCTAGCTCACTTTTCGTTACCACGAATTGCCACAGTTCGTATCTGTCAGTGTTGAAGGTCAGGGCAAGAAGGAGGACAAGATCGTCAGCAAAGAGAAATATCTCCATCAAACAGACACCCACACTAATAAGCTCATCGCCTCCACTGGTGCTGTCTAACCAGTGCATAAATATAATAAATAATAGGGATGACTGTATGCACCCTTGGCGGACTCCAACACCTACGGTGAACGTCTTGACTTAATGCCTTTTATCCAGACACATATCTCAGAGTTTCCTACAGAGATATGATAGCAACCAGTAATTGCCCATCCACTCAACATTCCAGAGCTTCTCCCAAGGAACTTTGTCATGTTTTTTCAAGGATTTCTTGTAGATTTGCCGTAGAGCGAAGATGCGATTCTTTGTGCTTCGGCCAGGTTGGAAACCACACTTCTCCCTCAACATTCATACTAAAACCCAAAAATAATAATTTTAGATTATTTAAAATACTCCGGACTAGTTATTAAGAATACAACTGAAGTTGCACACGTTTGAAATGATTATATAGAGTAAAGTATTTTTCCATTCATTAATATTTACACAAAAAATATGAACCTGCCGACGATTCTAAACTTACTTACATATCAAATTATTTCTGAACAAAAAATTATAGCAAATACTGTGGAATGGAACAACCAAAAAGGGGAGGTTATTTCTATCTGATCGCTAATACTAATCTTGCCGTCAGACATAATGAATATATTTGTCCAGGACACGTGATATCTATAAAATAGATTCCACAGGTCGCAGCTGACTTAGATGTTCACGTGCCCAAAAGCTTAACGAACCAACCAATCTTTAAATAAACCATTAGGGAATGACATAACCAAAAGTACCGAAAGTCTAAACTAATCGCAGTTACAAACTATTTGAAACCTATTTCCAAAATTTTTGAATTGCTTTTGAAAACATTAAAACAGGTTCCAGTGATTCAAATTCGATAATCTTCGAATTTTATAATTATTCTTATATATTCATTCATGGCATGTCGTTACAAATTGTCTGATTTACAGTATTACATGGCATAACTTGGCATTGGAAATTTCCAATGACATTATAATGGTATCGTTACACAGGTACCCCTGAATAAAAATCGACCATTTTCACACTTAATAATTATTCTTATATATGCGTTCACGGCATGTCGTCGATATATTACAAGACATATCTTAACATGAAATTTTTCAATGGTACCATAATGGTGTCATTAGAACATGTACCACTCTGGTAAAATTTCAGTACTCTGAGCAGTTTTTCTCAAAAACGGCTTATCCGAATTAGGTCAGATTTTCAGGAATTCTTAACGAAAGTATGTGAGAGTAAAATGCGCAATAAAATAGTTCACTATTTCGTCGGTAGGTGGCCCTGTTTCAATCAAAATACTCAAAAATATACGCAAATTAGTTGTTCTTATCGCTATTTAAACACATTGTAAACGCTATGTTAATATTTCAAATGGTGGCAGATAATGGTGCCAAACATTTCGAACATCTCTTGAAATGACTTCTATCCATTGTATGTCATATTTTTGAGTATTTTGATTGAAACGGCGCCACTTACCGAAGAAATAGCGAATTACTTTTATTGCACATTTCGCTCTCCCATATTCTGGTTAAGATATCCTGAAAATCTGACCAAATTCGGATATGCCGTTTTTGAGAAAAACTGCTCAGAGTACCGGAAATTATAAACACTCTGTATATTTGTTCGTGACAGGTCATTATGAGACGTTTGATATGTTACATGCCGTATCTTAGCATTGAAAATCTCCCAATGGTACTATAGTGGTATCATTAGTACATGTATCCCTGAATTCAAATCGATACATCTTCGAACTTATTAATTCCTCTTATATATTCGTTCAGGACATGTCGTTCCAAGTTGATTGATATATCAATATGCCTTATCTTGGCATTGGAAATTTCCAATAGTGCCATAATGATATCATTAGATCAGGTGCCTCTGAATCAAGTTCGACTGTCTTCGAATTTATTAATTACTCTTAAATATTCGTTCATGATACGTCGTTACAATTGTATGATATATTACATATACAGGGTGATTTAGAAAGGTAGGTCAAGAATGAAATACCAAGTACAGTTTGTAGCGGGGAACAATATTTTTCCTATAAACATGGGTCCGGAAATGCATTCTTACAGAGATAATGCAACTTGTACGAGGTAGGAATGGATGTGCGTTATCCGGACGGCAATGGTAGGGTCCATGTAAATTAGGATCTAAACATGTAAATTGTTCGTGTCCTCTCCTTTAAAAGAGAGGAAACGAAACATGTAACTCCATTGTCGTACAATGGATCGCTTGACTAATGCGGAGTTGGCGAACATGCATCTCGTCTACGGCGAGGCACATGGTAATGCTACTGAAGCGGAAAGGATTTACCAACAGCGTTTTCCAGACCGTGATCACCCACATCGAGACACTAGACGAGTTTTCAAACACTAGACCAACGACTTCGAGACACCTGCATCGAGGCTCAGGGTCGGCATTTTGAACACCTACTGTAATGTCATTCCTACCTCGTACAAGTTGCATTATCTCTGTAAGGATGCATTTCCGGACCCATATTTATAGGAAAAATTTTGTTCCCCGCTACAAACTGTACATGGTATTTCATTCTTGACCTACCTTTCTGAATCACCCTGTATATTTGCATTGAAAATTTCCAAATGGTGCTATAATGGTATCTTTAGCGCAGGTATTCCTGAATTCAAATCGCCACATCTTTGCACTTTATATTAAAAGTTGCTTGTTATATTAAATGATATGACTTGGCATTGGAAATTTCCACTGGTACTATAATGATATCATTAAAACAGGTATTTTGAAACGGACTATATTTATCGATTGGCGAAAACGTACATAATAACAAAATATTTACTTTTATCTTGTGATTTCGAATTGTTTGATGTACTGCTTGCTATATCTTATCATTGGGGAAAATTTTAGAGGATGTCATAAGTGTACCATTAGAACACGTGCCATTATATCGGTTACGACCATCTTCAAAATGGATCATGCGCGGAACCATATTTTTCAATTGACAAGAACAGTAATTAATATTATAATCGCTTATAGCTCGTCGTTACGAGTTGTTTGATGCATTACTTACTAAATCTTAGCATTGAAAATTTGTAGGGGATGTCTTAATGGTATCATTACAGGACGTGCCATTCAACCTTTTTCGATCATCTTCGAACATATCCAAAATTTTATTTTTGGATCGGATACCAGTATCAACTTCTCCTTACGCTGATTTAAAGTTAATATGCCGTCGGCCTGCCTTTAGCTCTTATGACCCTAAAAATTTGGAGCAAACCCCTTATCGTTTTGTTTATTTTTGAGAGCAACTGAAATTCAACTCATTCTATCGACGATATCGTTCTGAATTTTCACGATATTTGCTCGGGCTTTTTATATCAGTAGCTGGATATACAATTGTCGAATAAAATATGCAAAAGAGATTTTGATGACACTTACGCATGCGCAGTTAAACATTATTTAGTAAAAATGCTCATATTTCATTAAATATTTAATATTTTTATATTCTGATTGCAGGGTGTTGTCTCTACAGTAGTTTGTCAAGATTCCTGAAAATGGCATTGCATTGGGTTGAAAACCCTGCATGTTATAAACAAAAAACGTGAATATACGTGCTATTTTCATACAAATGAACACAGAGAAGTAAAAGAAACCTCATAATCATATGCTACAGCTACAAGCGATTTCAAAGCATTGTTTTTTACAGGGTGGTCCCAAACTAGCATTATTTATTTATTCAATTTGTTGCTGGCCCCCTATTTGCCTTCGGGACAAAACCTTCGCTGAAATATACGAGGTGTAGCATGCTCTTTACACCCCTGAAATTTTAGGATAATTCGTCAATTATTTTGTCTAAAATCAAAGGTGTGTGCCATATTATTTTGTCCAACCCCCTGTCTGTACCATAATAGCTTTGGAAGAAAGTAGCACAAAATCTCAAATATTAATCATAAATACTGTGAGACATGTTAATTACTGTGGCGTAGGCTAATTAAAATTATAACAGCCCAATCACATCGAAAATACAGCATAAAGTTCACATCAGTGTTCATTCTAATAATGTTACAACAAGAAATTAATCCTCCCAAGGAAGCTGTAGGAAAGTAGCGGAAGCCCTGAGATCATCTATTTTACCCTTTTATCTGCACTCTTTAACCCCCTTCAAATTTTTAATCGAAAAATTGATTTTCTCGAGCGTAGTATTTAGAAAATCTAAAAGAGCTCTATCTTCTTTCATTTCTCATCATTTCCGATCGAATGATATATTTTGCCATAGTTCTAAAGACCAAGTGACTGCCACCCCCACAACTCCTATCCCGTTGAGACAATTTGGTCCAAATTTCATTGGTAATATAAATCTTGCCTAGAGGAATCTGCATGTTGAATTACGCTCCTTTACTTACGTAAATACACGTAGACCTTTTGGTCTCCTCTAACTCCCACCCCCGAAACTCCGACCCCAGTGGACCAATAAAAACCTAACTAAATAGTAGGTGCACATGCCCGTAGTAAGGTACATTCCAATTTTCAAACTTCTACCTCAAAAAATGCAGAAATTATGAAGATCCATAATAGATCCATTATAAAACCAATTAACAGAACCATTCTCCGATACTTAATAATATGCTCCCCAGTAGAATGGCATGAATAGAATGGGATGATTTAAATTAACATGAAAAATAAAAGGAAGAATTTCACGAACTGGACTCGGAACAGATGCCAGGAGTATGTAACTCCTCGCCTTTACCTAATGCCCCACCTCTTACTCCGTGGAGTCCAGATTGGAAAATTTTGCCTTTCATTTTTCATCTTAATCTTAGTTGTAATGTTGAAACATAGCTTCAGTTTCCAACCTTTCACATTATTGTGAATTTTCATAGCTTGCTGATGGTTTGGAAAATTCCGACCTGCGAGTCAGATGCCTGCCTTATCATTGGGCATCCAAGTTGACTGCTTAGCATTCGTTGGTACACTTGGCTTAGTGAAACAATTTCGTCGTTGGGCCAGTTACTAGAGGCGAGGAGCTGCATACTCCCGTTCTTTTGTCCGAGTCCACGTCTTTTTCCTTTCATTTTTCATCTTAAGTTGAAGCACAGTTTCATTTCCCAACCTTTCACCTTATAATCTTTTTTAAACAATTTTTGCTTTTTAATTTTGTAAATTTTTGCATGCTCTCTAGAAAACATTGAAGTAAAAAAAAATTAGTAACATTAATTGTCGCGTTCACAACCTCTTATCTTTTCTCGCTTTTCTCACTTTTCTTGCTTAAGTCACTTTCAGTGACGTCATTTTCAGGAAAGCGAAGTCTCAAAAGTCACTTTTCTGAAAGCGAGTCAGTACCCACTTTCCCCTCTATTTTTCTTACTTTTTTGGCTTTACAACTACTAACTTCCGGTTTAGTGGTAGCCATATTGAATCGCCGCTTCGCTCGTTTCGATGATTGTCCACCGATAAAACTTGTAATTTAATGGCGTAAGTAAAGTATTTAACGTTGTAAATTTTTTTGGTTATAAATTAAGGAATAATAAAACCACAGAGAACAACAAAAAACATTTTTGACAATAAGTCACTTAATATTTTTCAAACAATTTCAATATGTTCATCATGCTATTTATGGCTGACGCAGTTTTAGATGCAAAAGTAACAAAAGCAGCAAAAGTGATCTTTTCACTTCCGGTTTCATTCACAATGCAATCCTACTTTCTTTGCGTTTTAAAAGCAAAGACAAAGTCACTTTACCTTAAGTGAAAGGTATTGAATGCGACTAATAGTAAATTTTTATTAATAATCTATTAATACAGGAAAAGAATAATTTTGTAATAAATTTGTAATTTGAAATAAGTTTTTAATAAATTTTTGAAATACGGACATCCTCTATTTATCTTTCTTGACTTTCAAAATTTAGTAAAATACGTTATACATGAACTTCTCATATTTTAAAAAATTATATCTCAATTATAAATTTTTATTATTAGAAATATAAATTTTCAATTTGAAACATGCCCTGAAATTGAAATTGCTTAGTGGAATGGTAAGGAATGCTTTACTAGTCATTTTCTTTCTCTAAGTTCAGAATTGTCCTAATTTTTTTAATTTTCGAAATACAGTATATTAATAGTTTTTAATTTGACTACGGGTGAATTGAATGAATGCGTAATGAAACAGTGTTTGTTTGTTTCTTTTTTTCTTTTTCTTTCTTTTTTCTTCTTACCTATGGTATTTTGGGAATGGTTTCTCGAGTGGGATTCCCTTTCAGTGGCAGCCGTCACGGAGGGAAGGAACTGCGCATGTCTCCACCGAAAATGCAGGCAAATGAGAGCCGTCTGGCGGAGGCAATCCGTCGCCGAAGCCTAATCCTATTTCTCCAAGAGCGCCCTCTGTTAGTTTAAACAGGTGATCCTCTTACGGCAATTTAAAAGTATTTAACGATAATATGATTGGTACAATTAATAGGGAGACATGTAGTTGGGAAAGAAGAGGGGAAAAGGGATTCGCTTGAGCATTGTTCGAAGGGAAAAGATACGGGAAAAGAGGAGGTGGTGGCCGGGGGGAAATGGGAAAAGATTAAAGCCCTGAATCGAACACAAAGGGCAAAACAATCAACGACACAGAGGAATTCTAAGCATAAAAAACGAGGAGGGAGGATGGTGGAGGAAAAAAAAGAACCGATGGAATACCGAGTCGTCCAAATGAATAGAAAGAAGAAGAAGACCGAGAAAGAGAGAGAACGAGTTGTTTAGCTTTCGTTGTTCATTGAGAATAGGTGGCGCGCCTTTTGCAAATTGGGGCTTTGGAAAATGTTAAAGCCTCTAATTCCTAGTTCGTTTCTAAGACTGGCACGACAGCGAATAGGAGTCAATGAGAAAGCGAATGGTTTGCTGCAAGGCTTTCCCGTGGTCTCCGCCAAACAAACCTCTCCTTTCTCCTCCCCGCAGTAAAACCCTTGTCCCATGATTTACCTACCTGTTTCGCATTCTTGTAATGAATCAAGCGTCTTATTAAGTGCCCTTTAGAGAAAATTAGGTGCCCTTTAGAGAAAATTGTGCTAAATTTTCAAATTTCCAGTATTTAGGTTGATTCAGAACAGATTAAAAAAATTGTTCGTATGCAGCTGGTTTTTTTTAAATAAATAACATGGACAGAAATGGTGTTTCGACCATATGGAAGGATATATGGTTCTTTTTAAAAACTCTTATTGCAGAGATGCTTTAAAGAGGAATATCAAAGATGATAATAGCTTATCTGGTAGAAACTAAATGAAAACCCGTTGAAAATGTGAAAGCTTATACACTGGCCAATGAATTAGAATCATCAGTTCAGTATGCTGTAGGGCCACTGTTAGCCTCGATGACTGCGTGTATACGGTTAGGCATCAGTTCTACGAGATGCTGCAGTGTTTTCAGGTGAAGTAATGATGGCATTCATCGAAGAATTCTTCAGCTGCTGTAAATTAGACGGAAGTGGATGCTGTTGACGGATGCGTTTTTCCAATAAATACCAAACATGCTCTATTTGGTTAAGATTCGGGCTCTGTGGAGGTCAGGGTAGATGGTGGAAGCCACTATTCTATGATGGACTGTATGTACTATTGTCATCCATGAAGGATCCAACACAAGCAGGGAAAAAGTTCAACATGGTAGAATGGATTAATAATAATTAATAATTATAAACTGGAGATGAACCTCCAAACGTACGGTACAGATTTTTCTATCGAAAAATGGAAGGAAAAATTCTGCGACGCCTCGGCTGTCATGGCCGACGCCTCTACCAGTTGGGCTATCGCAGAAACCCGGACAGCCATGCTGTCACAAGGTGTCTTAAAGACAACCAAGTTATCAAGGTGTCTGCGATAGCCCAACTGGTAGAGGCGTCGGCCATGACAGTCAAGGTTCCTAGTTCGAACCCAGGTTGCAGAATTTTTCCTTCCATTTTTCGATAGAAAAATCTGTATGGTAGAATGATTAATCAGGTACTACTTGGTTGTCCCCCGATCTTCAGGGAGTATCAGGGGGCCCGTACCGAACCAACAAAACTTACCTATACCATGACTCGCACCATTGGTTGAGACATAGCAGGATGGCTCCATTGCTTAATGGGCCTACCGCGATACTGAGTTTACCATTGATACATATTAACGTGTAGCGTGACCCGTTTGACCACATTATAACGTATAGGGAAGGTTTCCCTGTGCATTGTTCTGTTCTCTTCAATTCCCTGCATATTGTTCTAGTGGAACCTGTTAGCCGGGCTCCCACAATAATGCCTTTTTCGAACTTGGGTCTTCGTTTTTTTCTGTTTCTTCACAACTACTGCCGACATTACCTTTTGAAATGAGTAGATTCTCCGTGTGAAACTCACGTGAACCAGGTAATTTTGCATGCTCTGTACTTATGGCGCGTAGTATTTACATGACATGTCTTTATGACATGTTTCTAATTTATTAGGCAGGCAGTGTGTTATTAAAACAAGGAGCTTAAAAACTTCATTACTGAAACTTCATTCTGTCTCGGTTTGTTCGATGTGCCCAACACATTTGGAATTTTTCAAATTTTGACTTTGGATTCTTAAAGATCATCAAAAAGTAGAATAGTTATGTCTTAAAATCATACACCTCTATCTCTTTGTCTTCATCTGTTAAACTGGATTCAAAATCCAAAAGTATTGAATTTTTAAATTTTAATTTCTAGGTGTCCCCATGCCCTTTTGAACTCAATTTTATCGATGAAGACATAGAGATAGAAATGAAGATGTTTGAGGCCTTGCAGTACATAGTGGGAAAGAAATTACACAGAGTTCCGATCGGTTTCGCCTTTTATTCTGTCTTTCTCAAGAATACAAATGAAAAGGCATGCAAGACACCTTATACAGGGTATTTCCAAAGGTAGTTACCAAACGTTATACACAGTTAGGGGACAGCAAAACAAACAGTTTTTACCCTACCATCGTCGTCTCTAATACTTCATCCGCACTACCTGAACTAGCTTGAAGTAAACTAGTTTAGATGCTATTTGAAAACAGTTTTAGATTAAACTAGTTTGGAGAGCTAAATATGCTTCCGCACTTGAAATAGTTCGAACGAGTTAAAAACATGTGCTCAATGCCTCATGGTGTTGAAACGAGCAAACAAGCATTCATTTCCCGAACGTGAGCGATTTCGAAATTTCATCACTAGGTGTCCTTCTTTCTGTATAAACAAGCAGAAAGCCAGCTATTTCAATTGCATTATATGTGCTTTTGTAGCCATGATAAATTCAAAAATAAATAAAAAAAATTTATGTAAATTTTTTTTAATAAAGTACTACTGTGTCAAAGTTAAAATCTTTCGACGTTTTCATGGTTCCCATCTTTAAAATTCATTATTTCATATATAAATAAATTAATAAAAAAAAATACAGCTATGTAAATATTTTTAAAATAAATTATTTATTGTGTAAAAAAATGCTACACGTAAAAGAAGGACATCTGGCGGCAGATTGGGGAAATCGCTCTCGCACGCATTTTAGCATTGAAACGGAGCAGCATGCTCAGGCCTTGTTAATCTCGAAGGCCTCGACGAGAGAGAGGCAAGGCCACAAGGCAAGGCGATCTAAAAAACAAGGCCACAATTCCACGCGCGAAGCTAGTTAAACTGTCTCAAGAAGGTTTGGGAAACTCGCTTAATCTGAGACAGTTTCTAACGCCTGAAACCGGTTTCGTTTAAACCAGTTGTGTACGCACTTGAAAATCGGAACTAGTTCGGCAATCTAAACTAGTTTGGAAATGCTAGTGCGGATGAGGTATAAGGGAGAGAAATGATGTAATGTGCAAATGAAAAAAAACACAACGTAACATCATTTATTTTATTGACACGTGAAAACAACACTTATAAAAGCTGGTCAAAGTGTCCACCAGCCATTTCGATACATGCATTGCATCATCGCAACATTGAGCTCCTTCGCTGGCGACTGTAATGCGGCAACCAGCTCTTCAGTATTAGTGATGTGCGATAGACGAGTGCCTTCAAGTGACTCAAGAAGAAGTCAAGGGGAGTAAGATCCGGTTACCTGGGAGGCCATGCAACCGGTCCGCTTCTACCCATCTAACAGTTACCGAACGTGTCATTAAGACGGTCACGCACAACAAGGGTGAAGTGTGACGACGCACCTTCATGTTGGAATCATTAAAAAATTTAAGAATTGAATTTCTACATAAAGAAAACAAAATAACTAAATTCTCATAGCGCTTGCAGCACAATGTCGCGTTGTGATTAGGGAGTTAGGGAGAGGATAGGTGGAGTTTCACTATAAACTTGATCATGAAGAGATACACATCAGAAGATTGCAACTGTTGTTAATGATTGCAATTAACATTGTGTGAATATCCCTTTTATCAAAAATTTTTAATGCATGCACATCTTTCTGTCATGTGCGTTCATTATCATAAATTACCTGTGTGGTCATTCTCTCCCCCATAGCCGGACAATGGTACGGTTCCGACCCCCTATGCTATGATAAAAACTGATTGTTTTGATGTCTCCTATCTGTGTGTAACTACTTTTAGAAACGCCCTATATACATACGAGGGGGGAGGTCATAAAGTTTTAATTATCACTTTGGAAAAAACAAGCTGCGACCACGAAACTTGGTGATAGTGTTAGTCCTTCTCTACATATTCACCCTTCAATGCGACACATTTTTTTCCATTCTTGACGGAGACCTTCATTGTTGAATTCTGCAATTTGGCTGTTCGGGAAACGTTCCATATCGAAAATCACCTCGTCGTCATCTTGGTGGAAATGCCTTATCTTATCTTATCTGGTACAGAGGGTAGATTATCGCAAGCGATAATCTGCGGCACCTACTCCTACGAGGGAGTTTTGCGCCATCCCATTAATAACGACTGCTACGAGATGACAGTAGCAGTCGGGACCGACGGCTTAACGTGCCCTCCGAAGCACGGGGGGTTTCATGATGGAAAAGCTGCTGGGGATAAACGAACCAGAGGCTGTCACCAACTGCTGGAACACCAGCTATGGTCAATCGGCAAATGGGTCAGACCAAAGTCCCCCAACAGCCGCGCCCCAAATAGCTGTCCCGCCAGCGGTGGCCCTCAAGCCCAGGCCGTCACCAAACCAGCAGCTGGCCGCGCCTGAAGTTGCTGAACTCCATCGATTGGCAAGCCAACCGACGAGACAACCAGGCCACGGCCGCCCCCTGGTGGAAATGCCTGCCACGCAATGGTTTCTTCATCCGAGGAAAGAGGAAGAAGTCACTGGGAGCCATGCCCGGGGGGGAGGGGAGGGGGGGGGGTGAGGCAAAATTTGATAGCCCAAAAAAGCAGCATGTGTCTTGTGCAGAATGAGCTGGGGCGTTATCGTTATCGGGCGGCGACCTTTGTCATGTTCAAAATGTCGTGCAAGATGTTGAAAACTGTTCCATGACTGATTTTCTCTTTTTCCGCTATCGTTTCGAATGTGATATGCCGGTCTTCGAGCACCAGGGCCTCCACTTCTCTTGCGATTCCCGGTTCTTCATGGAGAGATGGTCTGCCACTTCGTTCTTCGTCATTCAGACTTGTTCGCCCACATTTGAAGCGGCTGCACCACCTAATCACTGTGCCGTACACTTCCAACATCTCCTAGAAAGAAAGCCTGTGCACTGAAAATTCATACATTGTTACATGATCATAAGAAGTCATAATTTAGGGCTTATTGGCTTTCGGGTTCCGAATTCTAATAGATCCCGTCAACCTCTGGTCTTTTTGGGGAAAAGAAGGACGAATGTTATGAACTTTGATCCTGCCAACAAACTGGTAGACATTGTCAATAAATCTTTCCCCCGTTTGGATGTATTTTCTGATAAACGCTGTTCCCTTTTTGGAACTAGTTAGTTTTTTGTGTACGTAAGTGTGTGTGTGTGTGTGTGTGTATGTGTGTGTGTGTGTGTGTGTGTGTGTGTGTGTCTGCTGTTTTTCTTTTTTAGTGCTCATGTGTATGTGTTTTTGGTGTTTTTGTTTTTTTTTATTTTGGTGGCAACTTCGGGTTCGGCCTCCCAGTTTTCTGGCGGGTTTTATCCCTTGTTGTAACTTTTAGAATAACATTATTATTAGTATTATTATTTTTTTTTTTTTAGGTTCCATTTAATCATATTTACCATTTTTTTGTGCCGTGTCGTTTCTGTGTTTTTTATTTTATTTATTAATTATTTAACTTATCTTACGTATCTTTTTCTCTTTATTCCTTAATTAGTCGATAGTTTTAGTTTATTTATATGTTTTTCATTAACCCCGTTTTTGGGCTTCGGCCTGTCTGGGGGACAACGCTGGGTTTTTCCACTCCAGTCGTTCTGCTGGTCGGACTCTTTCCCTGTTGTTGTTACAATTATTATTATTATTATTATTATTATTATTATTATTATTATTATTATTATTATTATTATTGGTAGAAATACGATGAGCAGTGCCTTTTTATGATGATGTAACAATGCATGAATTTTCAGTCCACAGGCTTTCTTTTTTAGGAGGTGTTGACACTTCCACCAATTCAGCATGGATTGTTGCAGCGTTGTTCCCCTTCAACAAATGCAGAAAACACGATTCACCGCACGATTCACCACTTTATCAGTGGGCTGCGCCATTTTGTTTTGGTCCCTCTAGCAGCATGCTTCGGTACTGTAGCGCGGGGATTTCAATCTACCCAGGACTACAGACAAACAAAAAATTAATAACGTAGCTTTATTTTTCGATGTCATAATTAAAACTTTATGACTACCCCTCGTATTGCGATGGTACGAACAGAAAAATGCATTAACGACAGCAAACCGTCCCTGTCACACAAGGAAACGGTTTATAACTTACTAAGCAGACTATAACAATCAGGAAACGTATTCAGTCATTGGATATAATACAATGAAAAGAGACAAACAACCTTTTGTCCCAACGTAATCTAGAAAACATTTCGACCATACTGTGGTCATCGTTCAGCAAGAATTACAGTGAAAACAATCGACAATCGAACAGTGAAGTGTACATTTGTTCAGATGGGACGCAAGCAGTGCTTACACGAGTCTCACCCTTCCGGAATAAATCTCACATGAAATACACTGAAATAGGCAAGATTGACGATTATCAGAAGAGTGGGAGAGGGGGGAGGGGTGGTATCACATCTTTCAATAATCCGGGAAGGAAACGTTGCCATGTCTTCGAAGTTGATATCAAGAATATGCCTCGGTTTTCTATACTTTGTATGCCACTTCATTTCCATCAGGTTATTCAGTATTCCAGCCACCAGGTCATGGTCATAGCTCTTCATCGTCTGCACCATGTTCATCAGGAGAACTTGGATACACTTTCCAATGTGAGTCATGTTCAGATCCGAGTGGATGTAATGATCTTTTACGGTCCTTCTTCCAAGCTGCGCAATGGTCCTCAGGGTAACATTCTGGAACGACTGGAGTTCACTCCATCTTCTTCTCCAAATAGTCGCCCACGCAGGCATACCATAGAGGAGGATGGTCCGAATCACTGTCTTGCACAGTAGTAATTTATTGTCAATGCTGAGTGCGCTGTTTCTATCCAGGAGAGCTATACGACTGTACTTAGCCCTCTTCGCTTTGTTCAGAGCGTAAGTTACGTGACGATTCCAGGAGAGTTTTGAGATGATGATAACGCCAAGGTACTTGTAGTTGTCAACCCATCCGAGTTTCTTATTGAATAGAACCATGGAATCCGGGGGACACTTAAGTTTTTTGTTAAAGTACACGACTTTGCATTTTTCGACGTTAAGATTCAGTTTCCAGCAATCTTCGAACCAGTCTTCGAACTTCTTCAAAGCGTTCTGCAGCCGAGTGATAACGTGAGATGGCTGGTGCGCCCATGCCATGATGGCAGTATCATCAGCATAGAAATATAAATTACACTTCTCGGGTTTTGGGAAATCGTGCACAAAATAGAGAAAGAGAACGGGCCCGAGAACAGAACCCTCTGGGACACCGGCCTTTACCATGCGGGGCACGGAGAAGTTTTCGCCAACTTTGGCTTGATAGAACCTGTCGCTAAGAAAGGATTTTACCATCATAATCAAATCCGGAGGAAACCCATCTCTAATCATCTTGTAGATTAGCTCCTCGTGTCACACATGATCGAAAGCTTTACTGATATCAAGAAAAATCACGCCACAGTACATGGAAAGGTTTAGTGGGGTGCTCAGTCTTCAACGAACCTCCATATCTGCATCTGACACGAGTGGGCGGCTCGAAAGCCAAACTGTTCTTTCCGCACTAAACCATTGGTGAGACAGTAATCTTTGAACCTGGTGAGGATCGTTTTCTCCAAGACTTTAGACATCGACGGGAGTAGATGATAAGTCGGTAGCTCGCGGGAATTGCAGCATTTTGCCCTTGCTTGGGGATGCTTAACACAATAGACTGCTTCCAAGCAGTCGGGAAATAGAAAAACTTCCAACAGTCGCTTATGACATTCGAGATGTCGTTAATGATGTTCTTTGGGAGATTCTTTAAGGCGTTATTATTTACCTTGTCTGTTCCTGGAGCCTTCCTCTTTTTCAGATTTCTTATGATGGTAGCTATCTCTCCGGCCTAGATGATGATCTTAGTTGTAGGCTGCGGGACTTCATAAAAGTTGGCAAGACCATCTTCCACAGTCTGGGACATGAACTGACTCTCGGGACTATTGTTATCAGGGTAACAAACTGCATCTCTAGGGAATCTGCAATTATTTGAGCTTTATCCTGATAAGTTTGGACGTAATTACCTTGAGTGGTGCGAAGTGGAGGAAGCGTATCATTCTTCTTCTTCTGAAGAGCTCTAACCATGTTCCAAATGGAATTGTCGCGAGCCAATCGTGTTATTACAAAAAATAGAAAAGGAAAATTCGGCTGAAATTATTTATCTTCATTTATCTTTGTGTGACGATATCTATCGGGGTCAGTCGAAACGCCCTGTGGAAGTCAGAAGGAACACTTGGCCCATATTAAATATATTTTTTTTCTGTAGACCCGAAAAATCAGCGCTTGCCAAGCATGTCCTGGAGTAGAAACATCAAATGACAAAAGAAGATTTCAAGCTAATCGGCAGGGTTGACAATAAAGCCTTATTGGATGCCTATAAAACATTAGAAATACAGAAGTTATCCTTAAATAGATGTCTGAATCAAGATTCTGGACCAGCAGGATTTTCTAAATTGTTTCAATTAATTATTAAAAATAAAGATTTTCAGCCCAATCATGTTAATTTCCGTCAAAATTGTGATTGGCCGTTACTACTGTTAAAAATAGACTAATCTGTTTTCACTCTAATTTTTGCTGAACGATGACCACAGTGTGGTCGAAATGTACATTTAAGTAGTTTATAAATTCTTATGTTTGTCCTCTTTCATTACTAAGCAGAGTGCGATTACGTGTACAGAGAGTAAGGGAGGAGACGAAATAAACTTTGTAAATGTAATGCAACACATAAACTTGGAAAAATTACAATTTGAATAAATATAATCAGTAAAGTTCACAAATGCTAGTCTACAAATGAAATTCGGTTGACGGTGGTGCGGAAGGCGATGTCATTGTCGAACAGTGGTCCCAATTGTCAAAAACGTGGCCAAAACCCGTAATTCGAACTTTAAGGCCCTAAATAATTAGGTTGGTATTTTTATTGTTAAAAACAATCGTTTTTGAAGGTCATATGCATATATCTGTCTCTCGAAATCTGTTTTAATCTGTGTGTCGAATACGAAAATATAATGATTAAAATATACAGAAGTCCACGATCCCACTCTCAAACAAATATTCCCATCTTTTTTAATCATTCTTCATTAATAATTTTAAAAAAATAGCTGCCCCCATTTACTCCATTGTACA
>JAHWFO010062673.1:423955-434305 GCA_023313115.1 Rhysida immarginata | reverse complement strand
CATTATAGCTCTGTTTGTGTTTAGGACCCCTACCAGGGCCCCAGAGTACTTTATAAGTTTTAGTGTATAAGAGCTAAAATTTTAGTTAACACACCATAAATATGCAAGAATTCAGATTTCTGGACTTCCGGTTCAAAAGTTATAACTTGATTTGTGACTAGGGGCTCAGGACCCCTGTCGAGACCCAAGAGGCTTTATACCAGTTTTTAGTGCATATTAAGTAAATTTTTAAATAATTTTCTATAAGTAAACAAAATTTTAGATTTCTAGACCTTTTCGTTTAAAAGTTGTAGCTTTGCTTGTGTTTAGGGCCTGTGGGGCTCTGCTGGGGCCTATATATATATTTTTTGTATATCTATTTTGCAATATTTTTTAGTACCACACTGTGAATATACAAAATTTCAGGTTTCTAGGCCTTTTCGTTCAAATGTAATAGCTTCAATTGTATTTGGTGGCTCGAGGCCCCTGGCGGGGTTCTAGAGGCTTTTATCAGCTTCCTTCTATATTGGCTATATTTTTTAGTACCAAACTAAAAACATACAAAATTTCAGGTTTCTAGACCTTTCCGTTCAAAAGTTATAACTTGATTTGTATTTGAGGCCTCGGGGTCTTCTGGCGGGCCCCATAGGCCAACATTACATTTCTTGTATATTTGCTATTTTCTTTTTGTACCACACAATAAATATACAAAATTTCAGGTTCCTAGGTCGTTCCGTTTAAAATTTTATAGCTTCAATTGTATTTGGGGCCTTGGGACCTCCAGCGGGGCTTATATCACTTTTCTTGTATATTGGTTTTATTTTTTTAGAACCGCACTATAAATTTACGATAAAAAAGAGATTTTTGCCCTCTTTGTTCAAGAGATAAAAAAGGAACCGTGAAATTCATACAAGTGGCCCTAGGCCACCAAAGAGGATTCGCACCGTCCTCTGTATAGGGCTTACGTGTGTAGAAAATTTCAAGCCTCTAGGTCAATCCTTTCAAAAGTTATAGCAACAAAATGTTACGAGCAGTAGCGGGAGAATTCGCTATTCTTCAAATAGAGTTCTTTAAATTCTGACGTCAAACAGTCAAACTCTGACGTCAGAAATTGCTCAAACGCAATCAAAACTCCATAGACATGACAGGAAGTCAGTTGGGGAAACCACAAAAACACATGGTTTGGTCCACCCTAGAGGATTCGCTGTATTTTTCGCTCCGTCCTCTGTATAGGGCCTACTTGTGTAGAAAATTTCAAGCCTCTAGGTCAATCCTTTAAAAAGTTATGGCGTGTGACATACATGTTACATACATCTGTACCGTCGTTAATAGGGTTTTATAGATGATGCTAAAACCCCAAAAACCCGTAAAAAAACAGAAGAAGGATCTAATTTGATGATCTATAAAATTACTATTTCTCCGCAAATGTAACTAAAGAGATGAATTCCGATAATGAAAATTTAATTTTTATCATCATCAAACTCCAACAAAAGAGCGGGGTTAATATAAGGGCTAGACCACATAAGAAAATAAGAATGAAAGTAATAATTTATTTATTTTCTTCAAGAGATTTCTTATGCTGTTATGTAACATGTTTCAACAAATAGTTCATCAATAATGCAAAAAAATATTTGCAATAATAAGTTCAGAAAATAAGATATTTGCAATAAAATAAAGTTCAGATCCGACGATCGTTTCGATTGTTTCGTCATTGTTTTGAATGTAAGGGTCAAATGACGTTTTAAATTTTTCAGAGATGTTCGTTATATTCAATAATAAATTTTGATAGTGTAAAGCTATTGTTGAAGTTACATTATTGGGAATTTATTTTAAGATGTCTTTATTGGCCTACCACTCTCTAAGAGTGAAAGCCTGTGTGTTCGTTTCAGAAACTCAATTTTTTTTTTTTTTTTTTGCTGAAATCGACTTAAAAACTCATGATTCGAAAAGATATGTTGAAATTTTGGAAAAAAAAATCCGTCTGTACGTATATGTCAGATAGAAAAACAAAAGATACAAAAACTGAAGGAAAACTTTTGCGACCTGGATTCGAACCAGAAACCACGAGTACTACGCTCGTCGCCTTTACCAACTAGACCACACCAAAACTGTCTCCGATTTTTGTTTTTCTTTTTGGGCTTGTTTTTTTTTTCACCAAAAATTTAAGAGCAGCGTTCAGAAACGCTTCACTCTACTTCAGAACACCACGATTTTAAATGGTTGTCGTTAGATTATTTTTAAGGACAATAATAATTTGCATAAATACGCGGCATGTCGGGGTTTCCTCTTTCCTTCTGTGTAACTTAAATATCCAGATAATTAAATATCAAATTAATAACTGGTATCTAAAAACTTGTTGTACGTGACCTATTCATCTCTTAGAAGACTGTCTCAAATTAATAAATCATTAGATGGTCAGTGAGGGTTTTAATGGTACGCCTACCTCAGCTGTTCGAATTAATGATGAAAAATAGGAAAGAAAATTCCGCAGCCTGGATTCGAACCAGGAACCTTTGGCTCGGACCGCCAACGCGCTAACCAATTGCGGCACTGCAGCCATGAAAGCGAACCGCTATTTACATGACCTAATCAAATTATCTAATGCGTATGTAGAGAAAGACTAACATTACCACCAGCATTTGTGTCCGTGGTATGATTTTTGATAACATTGTGATTGCCCCTCGTATGCTTTACAGCTTCTAACAGTATCATCTAGACGATCTGCTAGACATTCTCATCTATAGCAGCTTCTCTAAAATGAAATCACACCCTTATACAAGATGTCCCGAACTTTTCAGGAAGTTGAGAGGATGCAGATGAACACTTTTCAGTCAATAAACCCATGTCGAAAATTATTCTGCGATCAGCTACTGCACATCAATTGTAAGGGGACACTCATTGAGAAACTTCAATTAATGAATGAACCATTATATGCACAATGATGTTTGTATAAGGTATGACACTTAAGATATTCTAACTAACGACAGCAATCAATGCCAACATGTCAAACATGCAGAAGAATTGGCCAACATACATCCAATGTTTGGAGCTGCTAACCGAATAGGAGATCTGCTAACAAGCTTGCGCCGTAAATCATGTTGGTTGAAGCGTTGTGCATGCAAACGTGATGCATCCTTCATTTGTGATAGTCTATGTTCCCTTATAAATCAATGTGTCATAACTGGCCGCGGAATTATTTTCGTCTACTCATTCATGACGAAAAGTGCTCATCCTTACCCTCTCTACCTCCTTGAGAAGATAGTGGATGGAGTTCTGCGAGAAATCCTATAGACATTTTAATGGAAGTTTTAGTTAACTTTGTTGAACAATACAAGGTTCAAAATTGATTTATATTTGATTTTTAAGCAGTTCATTAAGGCTCCTCATTCTCATACAAAAGAGAAACTGGAAGAAGAGTTTACAGCAAGCAAGTATTTTACTAAATTATCCTCATTTCTGTGTGCTGATTGAAAAGAAATTATAACAGCAAAAACAACAAAGACGGCAGTGGTCACTTGATGAATGACCCAATGTACCCCATTCTTGATTAATATTTATTTGATTAACGCTGAATCCTTTTTTGTAACCCCATTTCAAATAACGTTTACCTTTTTTGATTAACGCTCATTAAGGTCTCAAAATGCAGTTTCATATGAAATCCGGATAAGCCCAGAATTTGAATAATGCTGTTTTGAATAACGTTCACGTTTTCATGAATTTAACTCGAGCGTTAATCAAGATTGTTGTGTATTAGAATTTGGGATCATAATTGTATTACATAGTAATCTTTCCAGATGAGTTTATCTGTAATGCTGCCTCTCCTAAAATTGAACCAGTGTTTGTGGTTAACGTAAGCAAACAATTTGGCTCCATAAAATGCTTATCAAAGCACTAACGGCTGTTGATAAAATTAAGTTTGATAGCCATTTTCTACGTTACGTTCAATTTGTCGTTAGCCACGGTATTAAAGGACGCCGTGCTGTGCGTGCTTTGTGGGGAAAGTGGCCCTGGAACAACGGTGTCCGACAGTCATTTTGAAAAATCGCATAATCGGATTTCAGGAGAGGAGTGTTGATCCGGTCGCTCTTTTCCCACCAATGTTAACCGGATATTGGCAATAATGTCGGTCAATTCGGCCAATAGGTAGAGTTATACGGTTGCATACCTTGTCTCCAGGGTATAGGTGAGGATCGTTGAATGATCGTAATAAGACAAGTACAGTTACAAACGGCCATTAACAACTCTGCTGAGGAAAACCTCTTGGTAAATTGGGCTTGATGAAGATTCAATTTCAGGTAACATTGAATAAATCTTCCCATAATGTTAAATTTTATACCTAGAAAATGCATTACCATCAACCGATTTTGCAGACGATTATGAAAACATTATAAAGCATCATATCCTAATGACTTAACCACATTCTCTGATCTGAATGATTCTCTGCTCTAATACTCCTTCTCATCTTCTGTTTTCATCATATCTCCATCAGGGGCCTTAAATAGCTCATGCTTATAAATTTAGGAATTGCTCCCTCCAGCGGTAGAAAGGTGCATTCTATAACATGGGAGCATGATTTTAAACCGCTCTGATAAAAGACTTGACCATTTTAATAATAATACGTTTGTGTTAAAAGTAAAGGTGCGACTTTTTGTCAGATAATTTAATAAGAATTAATTCAATTGCAACAGTCTATAATTGAAAGGAATCGAAAAACGAAGAGGTGCGGCCCCTGATTTTATCAGTAATGCTGCTAACAAGATAATTTGATAAACTTAGATACGATCACATGACAGAGTGACAATTATTGAGCTATATGAAATAAAAAATCAAATTTTCAAAAACTACTGACAAGGGAACCCTACATAGCCAAACCGCTTTAACAATGGAGTCTTTGTATGGCTATGTATGCTGAATTTTTTTCTTTTTTGCGATTTATTTTGAAAGAAACACAATTTCGCACTCTCTTATTTTGCAAGCATCTATAGTAGCTTCAGATGAGTAACATATTTCAATTTGGTGGAAATCTGTGACATACATGCTCGAGGGATTCCCTTGTGAGTTCAAAAGTTTTATTCAAATGTTAAAAGTAATTACAGATATTCGGATTTAATTTATGACATGTTCAATATGCTTGCCATCAATGTTTATGATGTGACGAGACGAAGAGCAAAATCCTGCAAAACTCGCTGAAATGTTGAGACATCGATGCTTTCGATGACCTCCTGAATGGATGTTTTGAGCTCAGCGCTGGTTCCGGGGTTATTTGCGTAAACTTTGTCTTTAATATTGCCCCACAAAAATGAGTCACAAGGGTTGAGATCAGGAGAATATGGCGGCCAAACGATTCCCATTCTAGTGGCCTCTGGATACTCAGAGAATGCGCTCTCCAAAGTGCTCTTTCAGGACTTCAAGCACTCTATTAGTCCGATGGGGTCGTGCTCCGTCCTGCATGAACCACATCTTTTCGAAATCTGGATCACTTTGGATAATAGGGATGTGATCATTTTCTAAAATTTACAATGAAAAATGAACAACAACAATACAAGTGCGCATGCTCAAAAAAATCCCAACATGCCCTGGATTCAACCGCCAAGTTTTAACTGAATTGTTCAAAAAGTTATCAAGTTGTTTTTTCTTATAGCTCAATAATTGTCCCCTGTGTACGTATACTTAGTAATATCTAATAATATGATAATTCCCACTCTTCCTATTCTACTTTTTGATGACCTTTAAGGATCTAAAGTTAGAATTTCAAAAATCCTGGTGGTCACTAGAAGAACTAATTCAAACAAAGGAATTTCTGCGTATGTGAAAGTTCGCCTGAAAATTGCTGGAAACAGATTTTTTTTTATTATCATTACAGTGCATACGCTCGCCAGGATAAAAGAAAGTGAGGCATAATTAACCACCTAAGAATAAAAGTTAATGTAGGCCTTCAGTGTGACATTATAGAAGCCATTAAGGAGTCTACTAATTTCGGCAATTATTCCCACCTTCATCAGGATAAACAATGTGTGGTGGACCCCATCTTGTTGGATTTCCAACTTCATGCAGCCTGTTATCAAGACATTTCTGTAACACATGAATGTAGCGACCACAATTACTGACACTGTGAGATCCTTTCTTCAAGAAGTAAGGACTCATTATTCCAAAATCAGTGACGGTCCACGGTATTTTCGCACATGGAAACGGCAAGAAAAATACGGCCGATGATTCTACAACAGCCTTCATCATGGTTCTACGAGGGTCGGTCATAAAGTCCTTATAATTCTCATGAAGGAAGTTTCCCGGCATGCGCAGCAATAGAGTGATTAGTCCTTCTCTACATAGATCCTACCCAGGGTCATGCAGTTCTCTCAGCGATGAATCCGCCGCCCTCGTTGTAGAAGTACTCTTTTGGCCCTGAAGGAACCGTTAAACGTTAAAGAAGACTCCCTCGCCCATTGTGATGAAGTGGACGAAAAAGTCATCTGCATTGGTCCAAAGAATGGAACCAAAATGTTGGCAGATGTGACTTTGAGGCGCTCTTTCTGGAATGGATTGACAAACTATTACAAACAGTATCGTTGATAGGGATCTTCTGCAAGATCTGTTCCACTCTGATTCTTCGGCTTTCGAGGACCAAGCCTGCACTTGTTGCACGATTTGCGGTTCACTGATAGAAGGTCGCCGTGAGAAGTAAGTACTTTGGAAGCGTCGTCGCCACCTGGTCATTGCGTCGTATGATGGGACCTTTTTCCCGTATACGCTTTTCAATTCAACATGCAGAAAAAGTGTCACAGCCCGCGCCTGGATTTTCCAATGGGCTGTGAAATATATAAATTGATTTGGTATCTATGCTACACACTACCGTTGTAATTTTCACTGCTACACCTAGACTTTCATGGTGATTGTAAGAACTTTATGAATTATAATGTCCCATCATATACTAATGTCCCATCTTATATACATCATCTTTACTTCTGCTAAAAAATTTAAGCAGGCGAATCGTGTTTGATAGAAATTACGCCAATCATTCCTCTGGAAATAGTGTTTCATCTTGCAGTAGTAGTTTTCAATTGCATGGGTTATAGAACCTTGTTATAAGTTTTCTGAAAAACCATAGTGGTTTAAACTGAATAATGTTTTCAGTACTAGAATTCACGTTGGCCTTTGTTGAAAACAGAGCATTGCCTATAGAAAACCAATTTGGGTTTCTTTTGCATTAATTAAATTCAATTGCTCTTTCTCATCGGGGATTGGTTTGGGTTAGTTTAGGTAAGGGATTGGAGCTAGTGGAGAGGGAGGGAGGGGGCTTTCTTTTCCTCTTTTCTTTCCATTTCGTTTTCTTCGGTATCCCTCCTCCTTGTTGCGTTTCTTTTTGCTCGTCGTTCCTGTGAGGCTGCGTAATCGCCCTAAGCATATTACCGCTGGCAATTAATTCTCAGTAATCCCGCACGATGTCGCTTCGGATTCATCGACATGGCGAATTAAGTCTCGTTCAAATTAGCTTAAGCATCGTTGACTATGGCGCTCTTAATCAGATTAGATGATGACACAGTATCCGTGGTCCCTTCCTCATCAGCCTAATTGGGCCAATAATAATTGCGAAGGCTAATCCACGATTTAGAGCTACTCTCTCGGCTCTCTCCTCAACTGGAGTATAATTAGATCCTACAGTGTGCGCATGCGCTGCGATTACAAATCGTATTTACTCAAAAAGGAGAGTGGGGAGGGTAATAAAGAAAAGTTTTTTTGTTTTTTTTTCCTTTTCTTTTTAATTAATAAACCAAATAGCTAGTTTTGTGTAGTTAAACCAAAGGGATGATTGAAATAGTTGGATCGAATTTCATATTTGCTGTCATTTTTAACGTTTATTGTAATAAAGTAGAAACGTCAAAAGAAATGTATTATTACGAAATGCGTATTAATTTGTATTTGCCTAGCACGAATAGGGTCCCCTTTAAGGTGAAACCTATTCGTCATTGCTCCATGTCCCGTTTTCTCACCTATTATTTTAAACATGGAATTTGCGCTTCGCTTCGAATTCTCTCGGTGGGTGATCCCATCATTTGTCATAATTTGCACAACGGTTCATTAAAAAATGAGCACGAGATTAGTCGAGCACGCACCTGTTCAGGGAAGCTAAAGGACGGAGGTAAAAAAAAAATAAATAAATAAATATATAAATAAATAAATAAATAAATAAAAAATAAAAACGCAAAAGCAAATAGATTGAATGCGTAGAAAATAGCAAAGAAAATTATTTCACAGCCTGGGCTCGACCCAGGGACCTTCGGGTTACTATTATTCGCTATTTAATAGTACAGTCGTCAAAGGGAAATAATCCACACTTGAATTTTACTCTAAGTTTTACCGTTTCAATATTAATTTATTTTTAATAATTTAATATTACATTTAGAGTTAACATTATTAAGATTATTAAATTTAAATAATTATAACTAAAAAAGCTATTAAAACACACATTAGCATGAAATGTAATATTAAGTATTAAACTCGTGTGGATTATTTCCTTTGGTTGACTGTACATATAGTTCTGGATTGCGAACAAGAAGCCGCGCTTTAATCTAGGACATGGGCGAATTTCTCGACTTCTAAGGCAGCTACATACAAGAAAATTGGGTGGCTTACGGGAAATACATAGCCTCTTAATCAGTCTAATTTATACGCATGTATGGGAGTTTTCCGTGTATAAGCCCTTCCAAAAGTATCCCCATGGATACTTTGGAGAAATTTTTCTGTCTTCGATAGTTTGCAAAACATTATTATATTATTTTATTATTATATTAAGTTTGGCTATATTTAATAAAAAATCACGCCGATATCGCCTTCATAAAATTTGCTACAGTGTTTATTGTTGGCCGATGAGCCTATGGTGATATTTACATGGTCGGTGAGTATACAATAATTTTGGGTACTTGCTTCAGTCCAATACTGCCTCAGAGCAGGACTTATATTTAACTCCTTTTATGGTCTGGACTACCTTTTTCCGTATATAAGTCCAGAGCTTAATTTTGATCCAACCTTTACGTCAGATAATTGGGCATTTTCCTATTCTACAGAAAACTCCGGTTACGTGCATTAGTTCAGGAGATACAGCTCGGTGCAAACTTCATGTCCTCGGTGGTTTAATGGTTAACAGTAATTCGAAGGTCGCTGAATTGAGTCCAGGCCGTGGAATTTTCTTTACTGTTTTCTTTACTGTTTTATAGTGTGGCAAAATTCATCTTCGATCCATTTTCCAGTTATTAAATAAATTGAACCTTTTTTTTGTTTTCCGGATAATTTAATATAAATTTAACATATCTAACCTTATAACGTTATCCCATCTAAAATGCGCTCCATTCGAAATTATTTTAAGAAATAGTTTTCAATCCATCAAGTAATGATTATAAAATTATTTTTCTTTTTTTCCGAGTTATAAAATAATTGAGGGAAATTAAAGCAAATGAAGCGAAATGCTTTGCGTGTGCTTTGGATCCTTTCGAGGGAGTAAAACTTATCGATCGGCACAATTATTCAATCGTGGCACCATTTTCTTTTCCTTCTGTTGTTTCCAAAAAAAAGGGAAACTGTTTAAGGCACGAGGAAAATATTACGATCAATCCTAAACGAATCTGGCTGGAAACAGAGTTTCAAAAATTTATCTTATAATTACGTTCCTAAAAGCGAAGTGAGCCCGTTTGTTGAATTTTTTTTACAGGGGTCCATTTACTTTTTTTTTTTCTTCTTACAAAAACCCGCTTATTACTTACGAAAAACTTAAATAGAAATGGAAACGCGCAGAAGTGACCTTATTATTTTTTTTTCCTCGGGAAAATAAATAGTTTCGCCCCTTTTAGAACAAATAAGCCCCTGTAATGATAAAATGAAAAGAAAAAAAAACGCTAATGTTCGAGAGCGTGGTTCCAGTGTTTCATTAGTTGTGTCCATTTCGTGCCATTGATCTTCATCGCATATTATCGGCGCTCAAACCTTTTGTTCCCCACTTGCATCGATTGTTTCCCGCCTAACGAACGCCAATGGTATTATTGTGTAACGGTAATTCAGTGCTAATTTCCATCAAGTTTCGTAACGGATGAAGTGGTGAAATTACGCTCACGTGTTCTATTCAAGGATCTCTCGGTAGAACCAGCGTCGTCATTAAGCATTAGCTCATAGAAGAGGAGGAAAAAGAAAGAAAAAATGATTCTCCGAATGCTTCGACCAGCCTACTATGGGGTGAGTTAAAGCCTCAGAGTAATGAGAGCGCGACCTCTGATTTTTGTTTTCACTCCCGTTTTTATTTAAGGGAGAACGGCAAATCTGTGTGTGTGGTGTGTGTGTGTGTGTGTGTGTGTGTGTGTGTGTGTGTGTGTGTGTGTGTGTGTG
>JAHWFO010062673.1:373550-423945 GCA_023313115.1 Rhysida immarginata | reverse complement strand
GTGTGTGTGTGTGTGTGTGTGTGTGTGTGTGTGTGTGTGTGTGTGTGCTTTTTCTCCTCTACTCCCCCCTCCCTCAATCCCCCAACCTCTCCTCCTTTCGCTTTCTCGCGTGGCAGAAATGATTCAACCAATATTCGGAGCCTGCAATTACAAATGCAGATCGATCGTTCCGACGATCAGGTTACAAATCGCCTAATTTAATGAAATGGTCGGTAAACACGCAAGCGAGCTCTTACGTTGGGGTAGAAAGTCTCGCGATCTTCAGGGAAGACTTCTCTTTTTTTTTTTTAACATTACTTCCAGGGAAGCGAATTTTTTGGCACGTTTTTGCATTTGATTTCCACTAATTAGTTAACCGTTATTATAATTAAATCTTTACATAAAACATGCGCTTAATTATTTTTAGGGCGACTTAACGACTTACCCAAAATTAGTAGGATCTGGCAAATCGACATTTTAATCTGACTATGGGATTAAAATGGCTTTAATGCTATGCTTGCTTATTTAGAGTTTGTTATCTTAAAACCTATTATCTTATGCGTATTCTATTAATCTTTCAAGTGCAACTGATAACACAGATAGAATATGGCATTATGTCCGCATTCTCGTGCCTATAGCGTGTTTCAGGTCCGAATAAAATTTTGCCTTTTCCATCAGTGCCGTCCATAAATTACGTAATGCTTGAGGAGGAGATTTTGGGACAGCGTTACAAAAGGATAAGGAAAATCAGATCTAGCTTTACGTAATGCTTCTTTTTAGATTTATTTGAGATTAGAAGAGGTACCCGGCGTTGCCCGGGATAATTACACTTGCACAAACTTTTCCTTTCATTGTTAGTCATGAGATATTGATTGTTGGTCCATGCAGAGCGTTTGTGAATTGCGTGTTAATACCATTGTTGATACCTATTGTTGTACAAACTTTGCCTTGCATTGTTGGTCATGAGATATTTCTCATTAATATGCCTTGCCATAACCATGAATATCGATTTTTTTATCGATATTTATTATTTTTCCGAAATCTGAGGTAGACAGTGACCTTCCTCATGCTTTGAAGGTCATGTATGCGAAATTTTATCAAGATCGGAATAAAACTGTAGATTTGTATAAAAAACAGACCCACAGACAGACCCACAAACATCCTTCTTTATATATATAGATAGATTATATTTTTGGAATGATTAACATGATCAAACCAAGAACCAGCAGATTGAGTTAATTTATTTTGGTTATTCAAAATTTAAATTATAGAACTATTGTTAGCATGACTCGCAAAGTGTATGCAATTGTCTTATAACTATTGCAGGCACGAAATCGTTTATCTGAAATTCTAAAAAGCACATTTTTGTGGAGGATCGGATATCAGTTAGTATAAGGGTTGATTAGCGTAAAGTTTACTGTCGTGTAAATAAAAATTTTTGTAAGGCCAAAATTTCTTGACGTTAATAAAAAATACAGTGGTGATATCGGCTAGCCCGGTAGCATTCATGCTTTGAATTTTTTACTGATAAGTCAACGATTTATAACCTTATTATACAGTCGAACCCGCTATAACGTACTTCAAGGGATCAAAATTTTGGTTCGCTATATCCGATCCGATAACAAAAAATAGATAAACGGAATAATGGATTACTTAGCATAACACTGTGGGTTTAGACCTTTCTCTTAAAATATATCTCTCTCTAAAATATAGATTTACAATTATGAATGTTCATTTTATGTATAAAGATACTAAAAATTAATAACGAAAAATTTTGATCAATTTACTCTTAATTTTTTTTTGAGATCTGAATACTAAAAAAAATCTATAATCTTATACTGGTGTGATGGAGGTTCCGGGAAAATTTTATCCATATTTTTGTCCAAAAATTGAAACTACTCCTTCACTCTCTATTTCCTAGTTTATTTTGACAAAAACTTATTAATAGTATACATAGGGCTGCTTTGGCATCTGAAATGGTTGAGTTCGCTTTCACTTGGTTGTCTTTCTTCAACTTCTTCATCAACATCAGACAAGGAATTTTCGATGTCTCCATTTTATAATTTTATTTCTGTCACAATATCTCCGTCACTAGATTCTTTGCGTGCAATAACCACGGATAAGGTAAAATATCATTATTACATGTTTGGAAAAGCTTAAGAAAAGTCATTTTTTCAGCGACCTGTTTTGCCCAATGACTAATGATAACACATTCCATGAATTGGGCAATGTGGGCGAATATAAAAAAAAAGATGGAGACGAGGATGGAGATAAAAGTTCAGTAACAGTAACGTAAAGGTATATTATGTTTTTGTAATTTTTTCTAAAAATTTTTTCGAAAAATACAAAAATAAAATTCAGTCGAAGACGTCAAAAAAGTTCGTTATATCCGATTTTCGTATGAGTGTGGGTTCGCTAAGCCATATAAAAAAAACAACAATAAAAAAAAAAAAAATTTCGGTTGCCGGCGGCGGGGGCCCCCCCCCCCCGTTATAAGCAGGGTTTTGCTATAGCGGGGTTTGACGGTAACTTATTTGTTGAGAAATTGGCTCGGGGAAAACAAGCTCCATATCAGTAAACTTTTGCTATGACGGCCATATTAAAGAATCATGGCCACGAGTATCTGGCTGATTTTTGTGAACTTTAGTGATTTTTTTCCCGCATGCGAATTTCTTAATAAATAAGTTATAAAAACAAATCAGTTACTTATTAAGCAGAGAAGATAAGTTAAAAAATTCATTGCATTAACGCAAGCGTGTCCTGCACTTATACTCAGCGCTCGTCCCAATTGAACATGTATTTGCTGTCACATGTTTTACAGTTCTTGTCTTGCTTTTTTACTTTGCCTTTATGTACAAATGTCAAATACAACGGCAAATGCCTCTACGGGTAATAAGAGAAACGAAGAAGCGTTTATCAATACCGCAGAAAATGGAATTAATCAGAATGTTGGTGTTTCTGTGCGGCGTCTTGCTGAAGAATGTGGTCACTGTCACTCTTCCGATATACGAAAAGTCCCAAAAATTAAAATACTGCTTCCTGGCTGTAAGGATTTCGGATAAGAGGTTACATTCTGTAACCCAAATCTTTTTTTTTTTTAAATTTGTAATATCCGGACAAATTTGTTTCGAAAGACCATAGCGAACCTTCTCTACGGAAATTTTGTTTAGTAACAGACATACACAGGTTAGGCTATCTGAAAATTGAACATTACAGATATGTGAAACTTCTAATTCATGGCTTCGGTTCTATTCCCTCCATGGTGCGCATTTCACATCTTCCTCGATTATTGCTCATTACAGACCAGTGTACAAATGATATCAGGGTTTTAGCAATATGGGTGCGTTATAAAAGGGAGGGGGGAGTTAAAAATGAGCCAATTGTGCGTTACGTAATTTATGAATGGCGCTTTATTTGATTTTTGAAATGAGTGTCAAGTCTATCTTAACCTAACCTAAAAGAACATCTGGAATTCCACATATTCCAGAGCCTCAATTGGCTCATGATCACCAGAGTTCTTCCTTCCATTTTGCATTTAACTTCTAGCGAACTTTATTTTCGATGGACAACTTGCTCATCTATATATTTAAGTTGCAAGGCTGATTCTTTAGACAGTTTGTTGATGAAAGCTACTGCATCTATAAAATTCGTTTTGGTCTTAAATGAAAGGTCTTGATCTGTAGATTTGTCAAATTTAGTTTTCCTGTCCATTATTACCATAAATAAGCGCTAATTTACAATTCAAAATTCCTTTAAGCGCATGCATAATAATAGGATAAAAACTGACACAGATTTGCATTTTTGTTGCACATTTAACCATTGTTGGCGACGGATTGAAACGTCACCTGACTATTGTCGTCTAAGCAACATCTATATTTGAGTTGCAAGGCTGATTCTTTCGACAGTTCGTTGATGAAAGCTAATGCACCTCTAATATTCATTTTGGTCTTAAATGAAAGGTCTTAGTCTGTGGGTTTGTCGAATTTAATTTTCTTCTTTAATATTACTATTAATTAGCGCTTATTTACAATTGGAAATGCTTACGCTGGCAAACCAAACAATCCTCTCCACAATGGCGTCACAATCAACAGCTTTGCTATTAGTGAGATCAAATCAACAACAATTACGTAAGCAATTAACGACGATAAGAATAAACAGCATTACAGGGAAAACAAGATGGAGATGAGTTGTTTACCGTCAAGTTTTGACGGGATCTCTCTAGTATATCTTTAAACTGTTTGAACTTTCTAATTAATACACTCCCTTTGCTTAAACTATTGTGTTGGTTTTTATAATTATTGGCCGATTTTGAAATAAATAAAAAAACGGCAATAATAAACGAAGAAAAGCACTTTATTGAGAGAGGTATCAGCCCTTGGCAGAACCATGCTGTGCCCAGCGTGATTTCAGTGCAAAAAAGCCGCGGTGACAAAAACCGGCAGTACAGTGGTCTAAGAATTGCTGACGGCATGAATCACAGAAAAAATGATAGTTATGAACCATTTCCCCCTAAAGAATTGATTAAAATGGCGAAACTTAATGGAGACCAAGTCTGGTGGATACACAGAGGGAGGGAGGGAGGACCTCGTAGTCCAAAGCGTTAATTTTCTGCATGCTTCCAATAAGCACATGTGGTCGTGCTACATCATGGAGGAGTATGGGATCTAAACGATTGATGATTTATTGTTGCTTGTTGCTTAATTTCTGGTGATATTCGTCATCTTCGTGATCGCTGTAATACTGTTGAATCAAACGTGCGTGACGAACAATAGCATTCTCGTCCATGAAGAAACCGTCATGCTGGATAAAAATTGGCATTGCAGGAAGAACTTGACGGCATTGTTGTTCTGTGGAACCTTGAATGCACCCGACCTTCTATGAATATTAGGCGATTAGTTCCATTCCAGAAGAAACTTCATACTGAGGGTCATGTTTACAATAAAACGAATAAACACTTTTCTATAGTCTATTATCCACAGTTTCGCTAAATTTTTATTAATGAGGGTTATCTTGTTAAGTCATGCTAGATCCATATGGCTTCATCAAACCTCTGTCTACCTTCGGTACAACATGTATCGTGATTCGTCAGATCAGTTTTTCTAACTTTCTTCCGGTCTTCACGGTCTAGTCACGACGTTCCAACCATTATAGACGAACTTTCATATTCTTAGCAGAAATCAGAGGTTTAGGCATGCGAGTGTCGATTTGGATCCGCTTCAGTTAATGGCGCATGGTTCTGCCAAAAGTGGGTCGGGAAAAGCCTTGATTAAAATCATGTGTCAATAGTTGCATAGTGAATGTTGTGTTTTAAACGAAGGCGGTCTCGCTCATGATTGTCTTTGAATCACAATTACCCATTTTAGAAAATACGGAACACGTGGAACATATTTTTCATGATTAAACATTCTGGATTCGCACCACTTTTCAAGACACAGTCAGCTGCTTCATTGTTTCAATCGTGCCTTCAGCTAGAAGAACACCAACAATGAGTCCCTTTTCGAAATCAATCAGGTTCTTCTTTTTATCCGTGCTGATCAAATTCTCTGATTAGCCTCGGCTCCGCTAATACCTTTGAAAAGCACTCTCACCCGATTTACTTACGAGGGTCGTTCAAATTTGACCTGGACTTTATTTTTTATACGATTAGGAAACTGCAAAAAACACATACATACCAGTTATTTCTCAAAGAACTCTCCTTGCTTCTCTACACATTTTTTCCAGCGTTCTGGGAGCATCTGGATAGCGGTTCTGTAGAAATCTTCAGGCTGATATCGAAACCACGTAAGGGCAGCTTTTTTTCATTTCTTCATTGGAGCCGAACCTCTGCCCTCCCAAGAACTCTTTCAATGATCCAAAAAGGTGATAGTCGCAACAGGAGAGATTGGGCTGAATGGAGGATGTGGTAAGATGTCCCATTTGAGTTCCGTCAGTGTGTCCATAGTCAGTTTGGCTCTGTGTAGTCTGGCATTGTCTTGCAGAAAACAAACACCACTGGTAAGGAGTCCTGGTCGCTTTTTCCTTCAAGAACGTCCTGAAAATGTCACAGTTGTAGGGTGCATTTATGGTTCGACGTGAATCGACATGAATGTCCCAGAATACAGTCGCCATCACTTTCGTTGCCGACGGTGTCATCTTGAATTTCTTGAGTCGTGGTGACTCAGTGTGTCGCCACTCTATGCTCGCACGCTTGCTTTCAGGAGTATGGTGATGAATCCATGTCTCATCGGTGGTCACAATACGCCTTAGGAAGCTGTCAGCTTCCCTTTCATATCCATGCAGCAGCATGGAACAGATTATCAACCGGGTGGTTTTGTGATCCTCGGATAGTTGCTTAGGGACCCATCTGACACAGATCTTGTTGAATTTCAGCTTATCGTGAATAATGGTATCCACACTGCCAGTGCTGATGCTTAGTATGGAAGCCAATTCTCGGACAGCAATGATGCCATCATGAACATCCGCCTGTTTCCCCTTATCAGCTCATTGGTTCGTGCGATGATGCCATCATGGACAGCAATTGCTGTCCTTGCCTCTTGAGGTTCAGTGTCGGTGGATACTCGCCCTCCTTCAAACTTTTGGACCAAGGAGACGGATGATCGAGACAAACATGAAGTCTCTGGTGAATTTCAGATGCTTTCACACCTTCGTTGGGGAGAAACTTGATGATTGTTCCTTGTTCCACTTTGGTCGACACATCGCTGCCCACCATTTTGTTTAAACAAACAATCGGTTGTCATGGCAACCGAATGAGTGGTGCTGTATTTGCATGACAGGCGGTAGTTGCCATCCCAACAATGAAAGTTTAGATTTTTCCAACAATGAAATTTACTAAAAATAAAGTCCAGGTTAAATTTGAACGACCCTCGTATTTATCTGTCATTGCGGACCAGATACACTCAAACATGATCACCCTGTCAATGCGACATGTTATACGGACAGAATAAGTAAATAAGTCTCATGACCTGAAATTATTTTGCATTAAAACAAATTTCCATATGTTTCATACATGTTTTTATTTCATTGACCAACGTGTGTAGTTTAGCTGGAAAAGATCCATGACATATTTAAATGATTCGCAGGTATTTTTAATTGAGCCTCTTTATATAGATCGGATCAGCATGAAGGGCTAATTGTGTACCAAATTATTTAAACGATCTTTATTTCCTCACCGACCTCTGCTTTTATTCCCTTTGTGGCTTCATAATTGAATCCTTTGAGGCATTTCTACAGTCGACGAAAGCGCACTTCTAAATCATTAACGGGATCTAATACCCGCTATTGTAAGGCCCATTATTGGAAATTGCCTCCTGTATATCGATTTTGATGCATTGCCACAAAATTTGACGAGACTTTTATTTGGATTTTGTCACTTGCACAGTACTTTCAAGGTTAATCAAAGAATAGAGAAATTTTCTTGTTTACTTTCTACGAGTTTGGCTCAAAATGCCGTAAGCCGCTCGATTGATCTGTGTCTTAGCAAAAATGTTACTTTTCATTTAACAATCAACTGATAGAAATAAAAAAATATAATCTGGCGAAACAGTAGTGATAAAATTGCTATCCCAATTGTAACATGGACCAAAGAAGAACAGCGCTTTGTTATTGGATTTTTAAATAGTGAAAACATATTTGTGCATTATATAGCCACACTTTTGGATACCAAATCATGAATCAGAACAACATATTGCCCATAATGTTCTGCAGTTTCACAAAGTAATTGAAAGATGGCCGCCAATCCAGCTCACTTCAGAACTGAAAGAACGCCTCTTAAGTGCTTTGAAACAGGAAATCTTTTCCCCAGATCTCGGCCCTTTGAATTGCTTAAAAAGGCGATGGAAGGCAAACATTCAAGTCCGACGAAGAGTTATAGCAGTTGGTGCACGAGTGGCCGCCCAATCAGCCAAAATATTTTTTCTAAAGGTATTCGTTTTCTTCCAAAGTGCCAGACACTCTATTGAACACAAAAGGAATACGTCAAAAATTTTATCATTGTGTATTCTCTTTGTCCAAAATTACGAAACAAAAAATATGTTGGATATTCATTTGAATCCTCCTCGTAAATACGGAGGGTTGATTCAGATAAAATGAGACGACTTTAAACGCCGCGTATGACCTTGACGGAATGTGATTTGCATGACTCGTCCACTATTCATGGGGATTAGGTTTGTATACACTTGTTGCTGTTATTTGGGACATTTCGTGCTGAAACATGGCTTCCAAAATCACAGCTTTTTGGGAAGGGTATATGTTTGGCCTTTCCGACGCTAACTTCAGTCTTTCGTGCATTGCGGAATTATGCAAACGAAATGGTATTGTGGTATACAAAGCTACTGTGGGTCGAATAATCAAAAAGAACAAATTGCGACCATCTAATGAACGTGGACGAGCAGAGAAGCAGACCAGAAACAAGCCCCAGCCAACACGCCCAGTTCAGGTGGTGCGAGAAATCCGGTCTGAAGTGCTGAAAAAAAAAATCCCCAACACAGAGAAGTCTAGCCCAAAGGAAAGGTATTTCACAGGCAACAGTCTCCAGAATAATTCATGACAATCTTGGGTGAGCAATCAAAAGTTTGGATCCACATGGACAAGGCATCAAGCCACACTGCCAAGTCATCTGTGGCTTACTACAGGAAGATGGAACAGGAGACGGGCATACGAGTTATTCCCTTCTCTCATGTGCCTGTAAAATCTTCTGACGCATCACCGATGGATTTCTGTGGTTTTGGTCTCCTGAAACGACGGCTCGGAAGTCGCCGACCAAGAACCGTTGATGGGCTGTGTCAGCAGGTGTGGAACGAACTTCCCATGGAGTCCCTCAAACTCAGCCTGCTTCAGTGGAAATTACGGTGCCGGGTGATAGTCCAACAACGTGGCTCTCACATCGAACACAACCGATGGTGGCGCCATGGTATTACACCATCGTAACAGAACTGCAAAGTCGTCTCATTTTATCTGAATCAATCCTCCGTACACTGTCGAGCTATATTATCATGACCACCAGCTAATAATCTGAATGACCGTATGTGTCCACGGACAGTAACAAGACGGCGTGGCAGAGTCGATGAGATGCTGGAAGGTGTTTATTGGTATCTAGAGCCACACAAATTACAATGCGTCCGACAGCTGCTGACAAGTGCGTGGTGGAGGATTCACGGAACGAACATGGTGATTACAAAATTCCAAAGATTTCGATTGAATTTAAGTCTAGAGAATTAGGGGCCAAAGAAAGTATACTTAGCGGAGCTCCTCGAGCCGTTCCTACACAGTTCTGGCCGTTTGATTATACCGCATTGTCCTGTTGGAATATCCCAGTCATCATATATTATATGGGAAACAGTATTCGGTCACCTGACGAAACATGCACATCTTGTTTGCAATTGGGTGCGTAATGTTGTATGCTTCCATATATAAGATACATCTCCCAATTCGTGGAATTGCGAGCAATTTAGAGATTCAAAAATCGACATTAGCCGATGTGATTCGAAGAGGGAAGATTAATGTCGCAAATACTGCAAAATCGCGTCCTGGCAGGCTCAGACAAGTGCTGCATCGAGTTCGAAGAACTTGAGGCGGATGGTCGGAAAATCACTTCAGTCTACCATCTGAAGTTGAAAACGCCTCCGGACTTCGTGTTTGCACTAAAACTATCCGAAATGAGCTCCATTATTAGGTTTTCCTGGTAGAACAGCAGCAGACAAGCCTTAAGATGTTTAGAACAGTGGAAAGTCGTTTTGTGGAGCGACGAATCGCGATTTACACTTGGCCGAGTGTGGGTGTGACAATTATCTGAAGAACGATTCTATCCAGACTGTATCGTTCAAGCAGAGAAATTTGGAGTAGGGTCTGTAATGATTTGGAGCTGTTTTTCGTGGTTTGGACTTGGGCCATTTGTTGTACTGACTAGAGAACCATGCAAACCTGCATCTCGCAGCTTCACAACAAATATGCAGATGGATGCGGAAAAATTCCATCGGCAGAAATGGCTGCAATTTCTATTGCAGTACAGGAGTTGGACCTCTCATGATTGGCAAAGGATTACTTTCTCAAATGAGTCACGAATTCTGATCCATCAAGATTTGGAAGAACACAGACTGACCATGGCAGTGTTATTTTTTGGGATATGTTTTCTTGATAGTATTTGGTTCCGCTGATTCTTGGAAAGGCGCTCTCACTCGATTTGCTTACATCCGCACTGATCAGATACACCCATATAGACTAAACAGGAAAAGTATTCGGACACATGCTTGTTTTTTATTTTTATAACCTTAACATATTGTGGGGCCACCCTTTGCTTTAATGACTGCAGCTATCCTTCGTGGTATGCTTTTTACTAAATTTTCTGGAAAACTGTTTGCGGAATTCTTTTCCACTCCTCCTGTAAAGTAAACCCCAAAGCAGGCACTGAAGAAGGTCTATTTTCCAAGCTTATAATTCGTCTCAAAGGTTTTCTATCATTCCGGCCAAACTATTCTGTTACAACCCTTGCAGTGTGGCACGGAGCGTTGTCCTGCTGGAAATAACACAGTCTCTTTCAAAGAATTGCCATAGAATAGGGAGCATGAAATTGTCCAGAAGGTCGAGGTAGTTCGTGGACTTCACGTTTTCACTCTCCAAGAAACCATGCGAACCTGTATCTCACAATTTCACACCAAATTTCACTTAAAGCTACTATTGATGCTTGCAAAATAAGAAATCGCGATATTTAAAATAAACAGCAAAAACGAAATAAATTGAGCGTACTAGCTATAGATATTATAAGGGATATGGAGTCTTTGTATGGCTAAGTGCGATCAAATTTTGGGCAAAGTGGGAGGTGATCATAATAACGTATAACGTGGTTTTCAAGTTGAAGTTTACTGTAAAATATTTTAATTCGAGAAAAAAAATACAAAAAGCTAAATGGAGCTTATCTTTCTTCATTTTCTTGGAGATTATAAATATTAATGATAAATTTCTAATGTTACGATATGCCGTACTAAATTTTTTAATTTTATAAGTTCGGCGTTTATAATTTATTTTAATACAAAAAAGCTAGCAATTATTTTTTGTTTTGATGTTCTTTTTGATATCTCTGCGAGGCAGATCCGAAACAACGTACGACCTTCATCGTTGGTAAATGTTATTATTCAAATGGGATTTTTTTTTAATTAAGCAAAGTAAATCTCCTGTTTGAAACCTTCATTTGTCCATTTTTATTTAAATAATTCTTTATTAATAATCAACGTCGTCTTTTTCTCTTTTTTTTCAAACATGCCGTGGTGATTGTTACCCTGAAGGTTTGTGGTTTCTTAAAATGTGCTCGCATTTAATGCAGTGCCTCAAAATAATATATTTCAAATTTAGCCGAGAGAAAGAGAAAAGGAAATAATGAAAGAAAAAATAAAGATGTTATTGGGTGGGGGTGGGTGGGAGGAAGATTCCTTTGATTTCTTTGAGAGAATGAGAAGCGAACGAAATGAACCCATTGGAGAGGAAGGAGAAAAAGCGCTGGAGGCGAGTCTTCATTTCTCGATCCTCCTCCGCTGTTTAAATTCATCTGCAAATTCTTCTGAGGATTCATTTTATCGATTATGCAAATCAGGTGATTCTTAAAGAAAAGAACCTGCACCGCCTCGTTGCCGTGGTAACCAGGGGAAGAATTGATTAACTCGTGCAGCTCTCTCTCTCTGTTTCGTTACGCGCATACAGTGTCGTGCGTTTGTGTGTAGTTGCCATAAGGAGGAGAAGAAGAGAGAGGCAAAGGCGCATAATTAGGTCTCGGTTCTTCAGAATTTACCTTTTCTATTTATTCCTCCTCTTAAGACTATTTAGATTTTACTATTACCATAATGGGATTAGTGAAAATCAGGATGGTTCATTTTCTTACTTAACACGTGGTTAAATAAATATATAAATAAAATAATTTTGATAATAATTTTCCACAAAATCTTTTATACTTGACATTATTTTGTCTAATAGGGCGCTGCAGCGTTGATTGGCTAATAAAAAACTCATACCCTGGCCACTGAATTAGAAACATTTGTTTAATATTCTACATTTGTTTAATTACAAGTGCCTCAAACACGTTATTGACTATGCTTATTCGTATACATGTTTTAAGTCAATGGAATCCCAGGCATTTGCCAGACAGAGGATCTTGCTATCGGATATGCCGTTCTGTTTCTGAGGCGGCCAGGGTAAATGACGTAAGTTCATTGCTCGCTAACCAGCAGCATTGTGTCCAAAAGAAGCTGTCACATGCAAGATAAAAATGCAGTATTCCATTCGACTTTCCAGCTCCTTACCAGCAAAACAAGCCTTTCCCTCCCGTCGGTACAAATCAGCTATGCATCGTGATTCGTCAGACCGCATAATTTTCTAGTAGTCTTCCAGTCCAGTCACGATGTTCCAGAAATCAGTGTAGACTGATTTTCCTGTTCTCTGCAGAAATCAGGGGTTTCACTTAAATTCAGTGTGTATGGCTCTGCCAGATATGGTTTGGGAATAGCTTTAGATAAAATGATTTGCCGATTGTTACATAGTGTATGTCTAGTTCTCTATACAAGTCTGTCTCGCTCATAATTGATTGTCTTGGAGTCACAGCTACTCTTTGACAAAGATTGTGGATCACAGCTACTATGTGCATGATATTCACCGGAAACTTCGGATGAGAATAGTCTAAGAACAAGCAGAAGGAAAACGTTGTCCACCTAAATTTTAAAATGTACACGAATGTACATTTCGATTAAAAAAGTCATCTTATCCAGCGTGATACTGAGAATAAATGCCAAATAAAAGTAACTACATTCTATTATATAGTAGAAAAATTTATACAGTCAAAAGAAAGATCAATTCAGAAACAAAAAAAAACAATAGATGACATGAATGGTATGTATAGAAAAAATGTCCAATCAAAAACGTTCATAGGTTGTTTTTCCAACGGTTATCGTACTTTTTGAGATTTCAGAGACGTTTAGGCAAAGATTGTGAATCACGATGTAAAGATATTAATGCAAAAACGGAAGCAAAAATTCTTCCGCGAGTATCACGCTCGTCGCTCGCCTCTACCAATTGGGCTATCGCGGACACGGAATAGCAAGTCTCTCTCCAAGTATCTTAAAGACGAGAAATTAGTGAAGGTGAAAGCCCGATGATAGGGCAGGCAACTGGCTCATAGATCGGGAATTCATCCTTTCCAAACCATCAGAAAGCTGATGAACACTTATACGAAAGCAATAATTTAAACAGGAGATAATACTCCAAAAAAAGAAGAAGAGTATTAATGGAAAAAAACCCGGAAATTCCGCGACCTGGATTCGAAACAGGGACTACAAATATCATGCTCATCGCCTTTGCCAACTGGGCTACCACGGACACGGAACAGCAAGTATCCTAAGAATCCTAAAGGCTAGAAAGTAGTGAAGGCTCGATGATAAGACAGGCAACCAGCTCAGGCACTTGGATCTCCAGTAATCTCCAGTTATCACTTTTATACTGTGGTTCATTTTTCCAATGGTTGAATACTCTGGATGTTGCACCTTTTGAGACTCGAATCAGCTACTTCGTTGCTTAATCGTCGCTTCATTGCATTTGTTTTTCTTGGGCGAGCTCGCATGATTCACTCTTCATCTTAGGTTCACAATCTCATCTTACCATCTCATCTCCTGTCACAATTCTTGCAAGTTTTTCTGCACACAGTTATTCGAGTTTCTTTGTGGACATCTATCAACACCCTCAGAATCCTTTTTCAATG
The DNA here is from genome assembly GCA_023313115.1 of Rhysida immarginata. Taxonomy (NCBI): domain Eukaryota; kingdom Metazoa; phylum Arthropoda; class Chilopoda; order Scolopendromorpha; family Scolopendridae; genus Rhysida; species Rhysida immarginata. Next base: position 410,234 of record JAHWFO010062673.1, on the reverse strand, counting down.
TCAACTGTTTCAGTATTCATTCAGCAGCTCTAGAAATGAGTGCATTTTTGTTACACGCCCGTCTTCCAAAATCATTGTCAAGAGAATCCCGAATGGTACGCCCCATTTCTACATATCCCACTGACTAACCTGACTGCAATCAACAGCATCATTTTCAGACAACACAGGAACTTATAACATCATGGTGCTTTTAGCGCAGCAGCTATCTTGAAGAAGAGCTATGACCGCGCCACTATGAGTTGAGATAAATTCAAAATACCTTATGAACGCTGCCGCATCCTGTATCAACAAGGATGATGCGTGTATTGATCGAATTACCCCCCCCCCCCCAATATTTAAAAACTGAAATTTACCCAGAAATTGTTTAATATGCAGAAGGAAGTCATTATCTTGTTTAGGCAATGTTATAGGCGCCAACACTAAGTATAAAAAACGCGGACGACGTCACCAGCGCAAATAAATTAATTGGAAAAGTTAATGATTTATATAAGTCTTTATAAATGTAAGTGTCTTTATATATACACAAGTGCGCAGTTTGCTTTTGTCTCGATTGACAATTTTGAGCAGCTTTTCTCCGAGCACAAACGACTGTCAACTTTAAATTTTCATCTCGACGGAGTTTTAATAAAATTTGCCTCAAAGGGGAAAAGCAATTCTGTTTGCTTTCTTTCTCTTTATCGCCAGAATGATTATAATATTTTTTTCCGAATCGCTAATTTCCCTCAAAAAAATGCTCTTCATTTTGCAATAAAATTGTACTTTATTATCTTCTGACGACGGATTTGAAATCTAACAAGCACGATAATAAAATTCAATTTCGAAAGAAGGTAGCGATTAATGAAGCACCGTCCCACATTATATAATGAAACACTCTTCAATCAAACCTCTTTTTATTAAGCTTTTAAAAAAGAATAAAAACTGATTAATTTAAAAACCAGGTTCTATTAAAATAAAAAGATCAGAGGAAATCGTTTCGAAAAAAACAAGTGAAACGAATCTTATAAACTTTTAAAGTTTTAAAGAAATCCTGTATGAATATTATAATGATAAAAGAATATTATAATAATAAATATATTATAATAACAAAAATGGAACTCTCTTAAAATTAAGAGCTGTTAGACTACGGAAGCGCTCAGAAAATAAGGCACAATTAGAAGTTTGTGTCTGTATGCAAATTAGATAAACAGATTGATATATAAGTTTGATGGGGACTGAAATACATAATACCTGAAAATGAACGATATACTTATCTAGAAATAACTGAAGTAGACAGTTTGTTGTTTGGTTGTCTTCAAAAAATAAGGCACAATTCTGTTTTGCTTTAAAAAATTTTTCGTTACCAGAAAACACATTAAATTTTCCATAATATACTTACTGATATAGATATTTTATATAGATATATATAGATATTTTATTTGTTAGTAAAATATCCAATAAAAGGTTGCAGCTTGATTAGAAGATGAAGAAGGCGATTGCAAAAACTGATGGCATCTGATTTCGGGGCTCCAAAAAGCACGGTTAGAAATATTGCTCAACGACAGAGAGCAAGAGGAGATCTCCATCGAAAGCCTGGATCAGAAAGACCACGAACTAGGAAAGAAAGATAGCCCTTCTTGATTATCAAAAGTACAACCCAGAATGACAGCATTTGAACCGTGAAATGCAAAATGATAACGGGTTTAAAATTAGTACGTATTTCCAAAACAAAGCAAAAGCAGAATTAAATGTTAGACGTTCGGCAAAGAAACCCCTTGTCATAAAAAAGCTGGATGGCCCGATTTGCCTTTGCAAAAAAGTAAAAGTACAGGATATCCAACGACTGGACTAAAATCCTATGGATTGTTGAATCCAAGTTTCTGTTGTTTGGAAGCTATGACATACAGTATCTAAACGTCCCAAGAATGAGGGTTAAGCATGAAGGAGTTTCTCTGATGGAGTGAGATAGCTTTAGTAAGAGTGGGAAGGGTAAGCTTATGATACAATGTACAGAGATATTTACAAAACAGCGTGTATCCCTATGGGAAAAAATTGCTTGCCCAAAGATAGGATTTTCCAACAAGACAGCGATCTAGGCAAACGTCCAACTTTGATAAGCAATATCTGGCTTCAAAAAAGTTCGAGTTTTTGACTACTCATCGCAATCACCCGACCTCAATCCCATCGATCACATATGTGAGGTCTTTTTGCATTGCTGCAAAGAAAAAATGCATCAAACTTGGATGAAAAAATTTAAGATGCTTCAGGAAGAATATGTTAGGATTCTGTTAGAAACGTTGACAAAGTCGACCCTATGCCAGGAGCTGCGATTAATAATAATGGTTATTCCACCAAATATTGATGTTTAAAGTGATTTTGACTTTTTTTTATTTTCAACATACTTGATATTATAGTGCCCGGCACGAAAGAAAAAGGAGACTGGCGCTTGCGTAAATGAAAAAAAACTCGTTCAACCACTCAAAAGGGAAAAGAAACGGGGCATTACTTATTACTGATGCCAGGAATAAGTAATACCCCGTTTCTTGTTCGTTTCTGATTGGTTGAACGAGGTTTTTTTCATTTACGCATGCGGCAGTTTCCTATTTCTTTCGTGCCGGGCACTATAAATAAATATTAAAATTTAAACTGTCTTATTTTTTGAACACACATGAAACATTTTATTTTTTGCAGGAAGATGCTAGAAAATATATTAATAATTTTCATTTATAAGAGATACATTTCCATGGAATATAACACCTCTTAAACTAATTCGCAAGTCTGATTGTTCTATTTAAAATTCAGAGCACGTGTCATTGTATCGATTACGACCATCTTCAAAATAGTTCATGCGCGGAACCATATTTATCGATTGGTGAAAACAGTAATTAATAACGTTATAATCGCTATTAATAATCTGGAATAATCTGGCTTGTCGTATCGAGTTGTTTGATGTATTACTTACTATATCTTAGCTTTGAAAATTTGTGGTGTGTCATAACGGTACCATTTGTACACGTGCCATTGAACCGATTTCGATCATCTTTGTGATTGGTTCGTGTCATGAACCATATTAATCGATTGACGAAAACAGATTTTGAAACTCTTTCATAGCCTTCGAGAATATAGAGTTACGGATGGACAGACAGACAGACACATTCCCCCCACAGTAATAGGATAAAGCACCTTTCGATACATAATAATCGTAAAGTGATTACATGGCCCTTTTAATTATGAACATTTACATATACACTGAGCTGCCAATTTATTAGATACACCTGCGTAGCAGCGTGTTGAACTTCCATTAGCCCTCAAAACCGCCTATATTCGTTTGGGAATAGATTCAACAAGATGCTGAAAACGTTTAACAGGAATGTTAGGCCATGCAGATATAAGAACGTTACGCAATTCCCGGAGAATCCATGAAGGCAGGCAAGTAGCAAACGATCCTTCCCAGCTCATCCCAAAGATGTTCAATGGGATTGAGATATAGGGACTGAGCTGGCCACTGCATTCTCGAACAAATCCATACTGATTCCGGCGCTGTATGCTGGTACAATATCTTTCTGTAAGGAGCCATTTGCGTGCGGATACATTGTGAGCACGAAGGGGTGAAACTTGATCTGCAACAATAATTATGTATGCTTTGGTGTTCAAATGACCGTCTACAGATATTACAGGACCCAATTCATGCTAGGAAAACATTGGCCACACCATTACTCCGCCTCCACCACCATGCAAAGTCCGCATCAGACTTGACGTATCCATAGCTTCATGTTGCTTTCGCCATATTCTAAGCCTTCCATCAATGTGTTGTACAAGGATTCGTCTGACCAAACAGCTTTTTTCTAATCCTCAGTGGTCCAATCCTTATACTGCGTGCCCGCAGGAGGCGCCAGCATGGTCTTCGGCTTTGTTAATCAAGCCAAAGTGGACTAGTCGCCCGTTCTGATATTGTTTTCTGGCTACCCGAGTTGTAATGAACAGTAATTTGTGCGATTGCTGCCTTTCTGTTTTCGCGCACAATTCTTGATATTCTTCTCTGGCCTCTGTCATCAACAAAGGTGTTCCGTCCACAGGAGTCACGATGGCTACTTGTTTTTTGTTCCTTGACCCATTCTTGATAAACCCTTGAATCTGTGGTACGTGAGAGTTCAGAAGAGTCGCCGTTTCTGAAATTCTCATTCCAGCCCGTTTTGCACATACAACCATGCCCCGCTGGGATGTTTAGTTAGGAATAAAATTCTCCAGATTTTATTTTATTATACTAAAACTGTCGCCTAATTATTGATCTTAGTACATTGACTGAAGGGTAGATGAGTGAGATTTTATAAAACTGATCTGATGTTTCGTAAGGATTTCTATCAAAAGTGTTATGATTTTCAAAAAAAAAACAACATTGGGGGAATCCTTTACAATAGAGGATTGGTACAGGATGGCTACCAGCCATTTGCTGATTGTCTTTTCATGAATTTTTAATGACTGAGATGGAAAGAGTTATATGAGACTGTTTTGGACAAAATGCGAATATATTGATAAACGCTTGTAGGAGGAAAAAAAACAAAAAAACCCACGGGATATCGTTGGATTTTGTGCTCATGGTTTCTGTTCATTGTTAAAGATTTTCCATCCTTAAGAAATTTTCAAGATTTTATGAATTTTTCAGCAAAGAAGAATGTTTTTCATACTATTTGCCTAAATATATTTATAGTCCACTCTCTGTCAGTGATAATTTTCCTAAGAAATTCTAGACGCTCTTTCATAAGCTCATTGCCTACAAAGAAAAGGGAGAAAGAAATCTAATTTACAGAATGTTAGGACCGTCACAGGTGCTACCATTTTGATGGATAAATTGTACACCCGCCCCCACCTCTCCTTTTACTCTTCACCCCAGGTGGCGCTCTTTCCTTCCTTCTCCGGTAGCCTGCATCTTTCCCCCCAACAATGTTATTCCTCTCACGTGGGAAGCTTCCATTGAGCGGAGGGCGTCAGTTGAGTCAATTAGCAAGACAGAAAGAATGTGGAACAAACGGTGGAGGGGTAGTCCCCCTCTTTCACCTGAGCTCTCATTGGGTTCCTGGACGGCCGACAAGCGACGAGGATCCACTCGACCGAAAATTGGCCTTACAGAACCGCCCGCCACGGAAAAAAAAAACGAAAACAAGACGGACGGACAGAGGGACCGGGAGCAGAAGGGGAAACCACGCGTGTCACTTAGCAGGAGAAAATCACCCAATCATTTTCGACAGTAAACATTAGGGAATAGGCGTAGGGGAATGTCTTGTTTTTTTGGGTTTTTTTTAAAAGAATAAATGGATATTAAAATTTTTGCTCCTTGTTTCGGTGTTTTCGATCTATATTGAGAACTTACAAACAAGGAACTTGTATTTTTTACCAAATGAAAATCAGATGTTTAAAATAATAATCTCAGGTTATAAATATTCGCCGATATTTGTTTCAGCATTTTCTGCCATTTTCAGTTAGGATTTTAAATAAAATCGGGAGTGTTATTCTCTCGACTCACTCGTATTTTCCTAAATTTTTCGCGATTAAAAATAACTCGACTAATTTATTTTTATTTAAAGTTTTAGTTTCCATGAAAAAAGTACTTGGAGGATGTTCAGGTAGTTCCGCTAACCATTAGGGCTGAAATTTTTTATCTAATTATCTTTTGCAATTATATAGAGTTGTAGAAAATTTCATCCATTTATACATTTCAAATACTAGTTTATATGAAAAATGTTAAGTAGGTGTTCGAGTAAAACCTATCCGTGCCCATCAACCGCCTGCAACTCGCCCACTTCACCTATACGTGGAATAACATGCCTCAATGTAAAATTTGTCGTCTGTGTGATCAAATGTATGCCAGAATTGAGGTTTACATCACAGCAAAGAGGGGTTATACCACGGCCTCCTAGAAACCCCAGGTCTGAACATGATGTCAATAATGTATTTTTGAAGCACTAAGATTGTGACATTGAATTTACGTCTGTAATAGCACCACTCCAGGCCAACAAGAGACAGGCCAGGGCACTCAAAAGTCATCTGATCAACGGGGTCCGAGCAACAATGTAACTTTCATTGTCTCCATCTTGGATTTTAATAATCAACGTTTTTTACGTTTGTTGGAAACAATGAAGGTTGGATGGTTGCTCGGACTCCGATGATCAGGTGACTTGTGAGTGTCCTGGCCAGTCTCTCGTTGGCCTCGAGCACCACCAGTTTGACGTAACAATGTTTTATCTTTTCCATGTTCAGGCCTGGTAGTTTCTAGAAGGCCGTTGTTATACACGTTTGAAATTTGATATCTAATTGTCTTTCGTCATCATGAAGGTTGCCATTAAATTTTATTGGTTCCTTTATTTAAAGTCCTAGTGTATATGAAGAAAATCGAGTATGTGTTTAGGTAAAGTACCACTTCCGGTTGAAGAATTGGTCCAAAAGCTTTTCCAGATCTACAATTTTGCTGTAAGGACCACATACCAAATTTCATCTATCTAGCTCGTTGAGTTTTTTTAAATTATCTTATGCTGTTCACATACGCATACGAACAGACAAACACAAAGAAAAAAATTCCTAAAACCTGTCGTCTGGAGCTTAGGGAGGTCTAAAACGTCGAGATTCATCAAAATTTCGAGATCGAGTCACTATTTATACGAGAAAGCAAAAATAATCGCAGACTAATGTTGTTCATTTTTTATTGCTATAGAATTGAATGGAATATTCAGGTTGGTCAAAAAGTCTGTAGGCATCAAAATAAATTACTTGATCAGTTTCGTCGAATTTGCAAATCTATTAATGCCAACAAATAGGAAGTCGGGATGGATTATCCTTTAGTAACCTTCGGCTGACCTGATTATCATGAACATATAAAAAATTTATTTCGTATAAACCGTAACAAATATTGACTTGCTTCAGTTGTTGCTGTTAACTAGTTAAGAAAAGATTCAAATTACTCAATACACTCCTCCCTTTTCAGAAGCCTCGCATCTGAATTTTTAATAGTCTGTGATGTAATCTGGTGGAGGGTCTGCCAGAATACCTTGTTTACCAAATCGTAATCCACTGCTTTAGCTTCTGTGTTTTGCGCCTCGTGACTTATTGGCAAGCCGTAACAAATACACTTCTTTGCCTTGGATTTCATGCAGTCAGTTATGAGCTCAATAAAAAAAAACACTCAAATAGATCACTCAGAAAGAAAACGGAAACATTTCTGCATATAAAGAATTGACATTTTTTTGCATATAAGAAACAAAATTGAAGCTACAGAGGTTACTGAGTAAGCCCAAATTGTAAAAATTTTATCCTACATGTGACGGCTTTTTAATGTACGGCAACGCTAGTCTTCATCGCGCACGTTTGGTTCAGCGAGCACGAGGTCTTTTTCCATCATTTACCCTGGCCACCCTGTAGATTGTTTGGAACTATAGCAAGCTCCTCTTCCAACAAGTCTGCGAGAAGTAAAGGAATGTCTAGCGAACGCCTGGTCTTCTGTTGATTTGCAAGTGCTTAACACTTTATTGACTAAGCCAATCCCCATACTTGCTGTAATTTGGGTCAAAGGGATCCTAAATATTAAACAGATAAGTATAAATAATCCTCTGAGGCCATGGTAACTTAATGAGGATAGTCACTTAGTGATTGAAATGTACATCTATGCCAACAAATGTAAACTTTTTGTGGTCAAGTTTATCTTGTGTCTCCTATCTTTTCACGTATTAAACAGATGTTTCTAATTCATTGGCCAAAGTAAATAGTTATCCGCAAAATAAATCAATCTGGATATTTACTGAACGCATATTACTAAATGCGTCCCTTGTACGCATATTAGAAAACGTGCTTAACAAATACACCCCGTCCCAAAATGATAGCACGTTTATGAAAAATCACGTCATGTCATAAATAAAGAAATTATTTTTTTTAAAGAAAAAACAATTTTAAAATGATTGAATAAAAATAGTTTATATTCCACGTTTATAAACTATTAGAACGTTAGGAACATTTGCATAAACATGTGCAAAACTTGAAGATTTTGAACAAATTGTGATATGGCTCGTAATAAGAACATTTCGTTTATATAAAATCTACACAGGATTTTCGTATGGAAAATAAAATGGATACAAAAATGAGACTCCCCCCCCCCGTTTTTTTTGTAACCGAAGCAGATATATCAATTTTGATGAATCTAATGAATAGGAAGTTATGGGTGACCTATCCCATGGTGTACCTTTCTTCATCCCAAATATGCAAATTAGGACACATTCAATCTTATCTTAAAAACCGTAATAGATACACGAAAACTTCCAATTGAAGACTTGTTCAGCATGGAATTCCGAAGAAAAGAAAAAAAAATTCCAATGATCAACAATCCGATGAACGGATCACCAACAATCCAAAGCAGAAGATCTTGTTTGGCCATCCTGGAATTGTTCTGTCTCTGTATGCTGACACATGCCTTTTATTGTTATGTGTATGTTATTATGGTAATCTTTGGTAATTTCTTGATTTGCTTGTTGAACATTCAAATGTCTTTGTGAAGTGCATAGGGAGGTAACTAATAAATTCAACATGTGATTGTAGCTGATCCGTTCATCAGATTTTGGATTTTTTTTTGTTTTGTTCAGAATTCCATGGTGAACAAGTCTTCAATTGGAATTTTTCGTGTGTCTGTTACGGTTTTTATGATAGGATTTGAATGTTTCCTAATTTGCATATTTAGGATGATGAAAAGTGCACCTTAGAATAGGTCACCCACAACTTCCTATTCATTGGATTTATAAAAATTGACATATCTGCTTCAGTTACGAAAATAAAAGGGACTGATTTTTGTATCCACCTTGTTTATATGGGGATTGATTGGCCTGTTTTGTTAATTATAGTTAACTGCCCAACTGGAATCTCATTATCTTAGAGAGACAAGGGAATTTGCTATTAAGCACGTTTCTTGGACCCATCAATGGTACAATGTTATTTTCTCGGACGAGAGAAATTAGTATCTCGATGGCCCAGACAGATTACATTCATATTGGCATGAAATGAGAAATGAAAAAGGTTTTTCAAGAGGTGGCCAGTCACTAATGACATTGGGTGCATTTGGAGATTTGGGAAAAACAAAATTTGCCATTGTACGTGGTCGAATGACAGCTGTAGCTTACACAGAAATGCTATAAAGTGCATTATTCCCTACAATATGTGTTATTTCTGGCGACTATCTGACATTGCACCAAGATAACGCACCTATACAAATCGCTAAACATTCAAAAGAATCTCAAGAGAAGATAATAATATAACTGAAGAAACTCTTCAGACATATCATAATCACAAATAGAAAAGGGAAGGAAAAATTCAGTGACCTGGACTCGAACCAGAGATCATGCCTTTCGCTGGCACCGCTCTTACCAATTGAGCTGTTACAAGGCACGGTCCTTGGTTCGAGTCTAGGTTGCAAAATTGTTCAAACGAATAGTTTAAGAGCTATAATATTGAACTGATGAAGTGGCTAGCTCTATCCCTGGATATGAACCCAATTGAAAATAAATTGGTATGGCGGAATGGTACATTCACACAGGCCCACCACGCGATAATGATACGGAATCAAAAAAAAATTACGGGGCTGTGTTGGGACGTAGAATACGTCTTGAGGCCATATGGCGAATAAGAAAGAACTTTGTGCAACACAAAAAAATTTTAATTTCTGATATAAAATGTTCAAACAAAAAAATGTACTTGCAATTCATCATAAATTTTTAACCAAACCTTTATGGCATTCCCATCTTACAATGAGAGGGCCCCAACGAACAATCGAGTTTTTTGATGCCCTTTGGTAGGATAGTAGTCTGATATGTCTTTTTCGTAAAACCAAATACGCAGCCTCCAACTTGGCCCTATTTTCGAGAAAATCCCTTTTAAAGTCTGTCTTATATTACTAGTGTAAACTGCATCTCGACAACTGTAGATGTATTATCACAGCGGCGAGCAGCCAAGTGGTTAAAGTTCGAGCGTACGAATCACGAGATCGTGGGTTCGAGTCAACGCGTTGACTTTTTTTTTGTTTTAATTTTTATAACGCTGCTTCTAAAGACCGACAGTTCTTTCGGTGTCGCACACATTTGTGTTTCAAATGTTTTATTGAAGAATACCATCCAGCACGTTGTATTCGATAAGCTTAACTGTAAATATTCAGTACTCATCAGTACTCATTCACTTCAATATTGCGGGGATTTGCATTTACTCCACGAGATGCTGAAAGGTGATGCGAGGAGTCTGACACCATGAATGCTGTTATCTTGTACTTTCTGGCCACAATCCGCTTCAAACCCCTTCAGTCTCTATAAGTGAGCTTCGACTTTCGGGCAATGTTGTGCTTGGCAGATGATGTCTTTCCCTGCTTCTTATAGGCTGTCATAACAGTTCTTTGCCTGATCAATAGCACTATCTTGTTGTGTGAAATTTGTTGTTTGGAACCACCTGTTTGATGGCTCTTTCAACCTTCTCCCACAAATGCTCAATTGGATTGAGATTTTGTCATTATGGGGGCCACCTAAGCCAGGTTCGTCTTCGTTCGTGGCGATCGCAACAATCTCGCCTTACTATCATTTTCAATTGGCCAATCAACATAGGGGTTAAAGCATACATTCAGTAGCAAAAAATTTTTTTTGCAGCAAACAACGCACAGGAATTGTTTGTTCTTGAAACTATTCCTGCAAAATACGAGTAGTGTGGCATTCCGCATTGTCACGTTGGAAGAAGCCATCTCCATTGCGATACACCTTCAACATGAATGCATGAACTTGATCAGCAAAGATACATAGATATTCTGATATTCAGACGTTTTTCTACACAAATTAAAGGACCCATATCATGCCAGGAAAATATGCCCCAAACCATGACTGCCCCCACGAGCTTGAACGTTTATACTTATGCATGTGGGGTCCATGCTTTCCTGCAGTTTACGTCAAATTCTCATTCTGCTATCTTCATGATGCAACTGAAAACGTGGTTCATCAGACCACATGACTTTATTCCGATGCTCAACTGTCCAATCTTTGTGTTCCTGTGCGAATTGAAGACCTTTTATCTTGTTAACTGCAGATAGCAAAGGTCTTCAAACTGGCCTTCGGCTCCCATATTCCATACTATGCAGTGTATGGCGAACAGTGCGTCCAGAGATCATTTGAGAGGATCCCTGATAAAGATCTGCAGTAATTTGATGCGCTGTTGCCCTTCTGTTGTTTTGTACCAGTCTTGCCACTTTCCTTTCTGCCCGAGCATTGATGGCCACAACTGGCACGTTCAGATCCAGTTTTCCGGCAGACAGTCCAGTCTGTAACAATTTAACAGCAGCTGCTCTTGAACATTTAACGAATGCAGCCGTTTTGCTGATATTAGCTCTATGGCTCCGAGCGCCAACAATCATCAAAGACTGCTAAATCGCGTCGTTTATCTATAATCCTCTGAAAAAAATCACTTCCAATGTCGTGGTAAACAACCTGCTTGCCTATTTATATTAATCCGGCTCTTTAGCAACTTCAGCGCGAAATCAGAGCTAATTTGCCTACAAACATTAGGTGGTCATAATAATCTGGCCACTGAGAGTAGATCTCAATACACCATTGTCCAAAGCTTTAACAATACAAATATCATTGATATCAGCGTCGATCAGTCGTCTATAGTTAGACCAGTCTGTCAGGTTCACATTTGTTAAAGAGTTACATTTCAAAAAATTGCAAAAACGCCTCCTTTCATATAACTTATAACACCATATTTTTGAATAGTTTTAATTTTGTTCTACAATGATTACACAGCATGAAATCTTTCACACAGGAATGATGAAAGTGATGAAGCTAAGATATCACCTTCTGTTACGTGGGTGCTTCAAGTCCTTCTCAAAACAAAATCTATCACAAACATTAGACGAATATCCAAATTCATTGTTTATGAATATAGAAGGAAATATGAATGCCGTGTCCCAAACTGTCGCATATACAGGGTGAGGCATTTATCTTGAAACAACTAAATATCTCGGAGACTAAGCATTGTACGAAAAAATGTTAAAATGCGAAATATCTCGGGGAAATTCATTAGTTAAAAAATTATCCCCACCCTTATGCGAAGGGCTGGGGGGAGAGAGTAACTTTGAAATCTTAACTAGGAACCCCTATTTTTAATAGTATATTCAAATTGTACACAATATTCGAGAAATGTTTTATTCTTGGTGTTTTTTCAATTGATCCAACCGTTTAGGAGATAGAGGCCCTGAAAGTGTTGAAAAATAGACCTCCATGGGTTGGATTTTATCACTCGGTGTTGAAACGTTTATATCATCAGATATATTATTTGCGTCGAACTGAGCAGTGGAAGTTATTGGCGCATTCGCATCGGGCTATAGTTCACTTTGGCGGCGCCACGACTCAACTTTCAGTCGTTCCTGCTGGACCCGTAGACGTTCAACGTCGGACATCTGGGTCTTCATGCATTTCCCATCTCTAAAGCCTGGTTCACATAAAGTGCGTTGCGCGTTGCGTCACCGTTGCGTCGTGCGTTGCTGCGTCAATTTCGGTTCACATAACTTTTTCCGTGCGTCCGTTGGCCGTCCGTTGGTCATGCGTCAGGCGAACGTCGTGCGTTCAGTCAACGCCACCTAGAGGACACCTGTTCTCTAGGTGGCGTTGGTTCAGTGCGTTGAAAAATTTCAACTTTCGACGCTCAACGCTGGTGTGTATCAGCGTTCTCCAATCAGCAGCAAGCACGCTAGCCAATCATGATAGAGCAGCGTATCCACCGCCTTCGCTATATCATGGCATAGCCCCCTAGATAGTAAGGGGGGGCTATTATAATACTGATCGATATTATAATGGGCTATAGCGCAAAAAGATAAAACAATTGACACCTAAAATGTCGTGCTGTCACAAAGGAAGCCGGAGCTAGACTAAATTAATCTCCGCCAGAGAGCAAATTTTCTGACTCAACTTTGTACTTCGATTGCATCAGCCGATGACGTCAGCATGAAGTCGGTCAAAGTCTAAAGCATGCATTGTATTTTATACTATCGAATGCAATATCATTCATTTTTCTATCATTAATAGTTTTGACGTTAGTAAGGTTTTCGTGATGAACACTTTTCGTGACATTCACGATTTAAGCGTGGCATCCCGGTATCGAAACATAAGACGTATTCTACGTCAAAAAGAAAATTGTACTTTTCATTAAGAGAAAGCCCTTCATGCCGTTTATATTGTATTTGGAGCTTTGAAATGAATGTTTCTGGCATTTCTTCATTTAAAAAAAAAATAAATAAATAATTTCTTTAAAAAGGCTTAGCCCATTTCCATAAAAAAAGGTCAGTGTATAGTTTAAGAACACCACTGTCTGAATTTCTAAAAAAAATGTTTAAAAATAAAAATAAAAATAAAAATAAAAAAAACTGCTACAGCCATTTTTTTATATTTAGAAAATAATTAATATCTCGAAAAAGGCTTACCCAATTGACATAAAATATACGCGAAGGCACAATTTAAGGAACCCTCTATATATGTATAATTTTTTACTTGGTTCGGCTATTTCCGGTTTCAGAGGAGTTAGCTGCACAAAATTGGTCACATACGTACATACAGACGGAAAATTTTTTATTCAAAATTTCAACATATCTTTACGAATCATGAGTTTTTAAGTCGATTTCAGCAAAAAAAAAATTTTGAATTTCTGAAACGAAAACAAAGGCCTTCACTCTTAGAGAGTGGTAGGCCAATATATGTGGAATGAGGTGTGTACCAAGGTGGACGCCAATTTGGTAACACTGAGATTAGAAACTTTGTTAATTTAACATGCAGCACTGGCAGATAGGAGGGATGAGAAAAAAAGACAGCATTGTCGAGGAAGGTGGAGAAATCATATATTCGTGGGAAATTACATGAATTGTTGGACGATTCTATGTCCAATACATGTATTAAAAACTGCTCCAAACGAAAGGTGGAAAAATAAATTATAAAGAAATTAAAAATTCAAGCATGTAAGGTTCTGTTCTATCAATTTGGGACAGCGTCATTTTGATTTTCTCCATTTTTTTTTCCTCGTAGGAAATAATGTAAACCAGGAATTTAACTATTTAAACTACTTTATTCAACCATTTTAAAAATTTTCTTTTGATTTTAAAAAATTTAATTTCTGTTTAATTTGTAAGAGATGATGTGATTTTTCATAAACGTGCTATCATTTTGGGGCGGATTGTAGCAATTCATTTTGCGTATTACTTTTAATTGAAGTAAGTTTTCACGGGGAGAAGACAAAAAAAATCGCCTACGCGAAAGTCACGAGAACTGGAAAAGGTAGAAAACATTGCTGTATTTCCAAAATGGAGAAAACTAAAAAAAAAAAGAACCAAATTGAATGGAAATTATAATTCTCAAAATGAGAAATCTACCAATCAAATCAAATTGAATGAGGTAGGTTCAATAAAAGTTAATTTTCAGAATGGCAAAAATGTTTTGGAGCTTAATGTAATCACAAGCGATCCTTCAGCGCTCATTTTGACAGAGCTCGCTAAGTGTAATAAATGTAAACAGGTCTCGGATTCGATCGAAATAAATTAGGAATTATGGGAGACAAAAACCAATAGACGTATATCTGCCCTAATAAAGAATTGCTAAATGTGTCTTAGAAACGTTGTTAATTTAACAAGCAGCAGCATGGTAGATAGGAGGGATAAAAAAAGGCCGCAGTGTTGAGGAAGGTGGGGGTAAAAATCAGTTATAGATGGAGGAGGAGGAGGAGGAGGAGGGGTAAAAGAGAGACGGGGGAGAACGAGAAAGGCAATTACGGCAAAGTTTAATCACAGGATTAACAATGCTCGAATTTGAAAGCACCGACCTTGTAAATATTTTCCTGAAGGATAAGTTTATGAATAAAGCTCTCGAGATCAATGGGGAGGGAAGTGCAATTTGTTCTGTTGCCTCTCACTTCACCCGAGAACGCAAGGGGGGGGGGGGGGAGAAGAGAACGAACGGACAAAGAGTGATTAAAAGAAAAGGTCCCCCACCCAACCACGTGACATACACGCACGCACGCACACATACACACCCACAAACACACACACACACACACGCAGACACGTAGAGAAACGGAGAGAACGATGGTTGAACGAATGAGAGTCCAAATCCAATATAGACACGCGCGGTGCATATCGGTAATTTTCTCACGCGATGTGAGCACGATATTACTTCCGTCGTCTCGTCAAGCTCGAGGCCAGTCGGCGCGGGAAAAAGTGAAGGCGCACGCGTTCCCGTATGCAAATAGTTGTAGCGCTGGGAAATGACGTCAGCGAATCATGCAATCCACCCACAATGCGTTGCATTATGAAACAGACAAACATCGGAGGAAACGAACGGAGCGCTCTCTTTCTATTGGGTTTCTCTTCCTCTTTTGGATTGCTCGTTCCTTATGGTCCCCCAGGGATGAAAAGTTCAACCAAAAATTACTTTTCTAAATTGAAACTATATGAGCCTTGGGATTACTACGTTATACGATAAGCAGCCCTGTAGAAACTATCAAGAGAAAAAGAAGTGCCATCAAATTCTATTAAGGATTTCTTTGTTTAATTGCTTTGTTGACGCTACAAGAAATTTGTTGATTCGCTTTTAATTAGTTTGGCTAAGAAGACGAGAGAAAAACCTCGTTTCCTTCTTGCGTAGGTGCGATGAATTTAAAGTGCTTGCTTTTGTAGACCTTCATAAACTCAAGTCTTAAGAATAAAAACCAGAGGTGAAGTAAGATGATTGTTCAATAGAAACACTTTTAGAGGCTGGGCAGCAATTTTTATTAAAAGAATTTGAAAGAAATCTCCATTAACATTGAGCCATGAGTCCCGTTGGTGCACTAATCTATAGATTCCTATCTGGAAAAAATTCTTGCGGTTGTTGACGTAACCATTACCTAACAGCAAACATTATGTCAGCATCGGAAGCGAACCGCCGTCCTTTAAGTGAAAATAGCTCAATATTTCAGAAAGTTTCGTAACGTTAATGCGCCTATTGGCGCGTAAAGCAATTTCCAACTGTCTCATGTTTCACGTTAGACGCTGCAACAAGAGCAAAATACAGGACGGGCCAAATATTTCGTGGATTCTCTTCCTTATAGAAATTTCCGGCACCATTCAACCATTGCCATATGAGAATAGCTGTAGTTGCCATTTACAGCTTTCATTCTTGTAAAAAATTTCCTTTGCCTGATGCCCTTCAGCGTCCAAAAATTGAATAACAGCAGGCAGATTACACGGGCCCGGAAAATTTAAGATTTTCCTTGTGCACGGAATGAAAGTGGATGATTTTGGTAGTATTTTTCTGCTGATTATGAATATAATTTTGAAATTTCTCTAGCGCGTATAGTTTTTATATAAAGCGAATTGAAATTCGGTATTGGCCAGTAAAAATGATATATTTATGCAGATTTGAAGGTCATTGGACTTCTTTTAGGCTTGCAAAGCGGGTACACCAAGTACTGCTGTTTCATTTGTGAGTGGGATAGCCGAGCAAAGATTTCCATTATAGCATATATCCCCAAAATTTGACTCCTGGGCAAATGAATGTCGAAAATAAACTTGTAGTCGAAATTGAGAAAAACCTGCTGCCTCCACTTGACATCAAACTGGGTTTAATGAAAAACATTGTAAAGACAATGGACTGGCGGGCGCAGCATCTGAAACAGAAAATAAAATCAGGGAGCTAATGGCTGATACGCGTTTGAAACTGCATTGAGCCCAGTGGAATTAACAGCCTGTAAAGCTCTGAAGGCTGTAGCGCACGGGTTCTTGGGAAAGAACAAGGAACCCAACCACGCCGAACTTGTTGATGAGCTTCTGCAAGCATTTTATGAATTGGGATGTCACTATCTCACAAAAGATTCATTTCTTGCATTCCCATGTGGACTTATTTTTCCTGCTAAACTTGTTGACGTTAGTGATGAACACGGAGAAAAGCTCCACCACAATATCTCTACCATGGAGAGGTGGTACCAGGGAAAATGGGCCCCTAATTGCTGGACGCTCCTTCGGAACCTTCCAGAAGTCACATACAAAAGAAAGTCCTCGACAAAACCAGTCTAATATGCCGAAAACTGAACGTTTAACTGTTTGCCGCATTTCAAAACATATTTGAATTTACTTAATAGGGGATAGTGTTTTAGCGATATAGGCGTAGAAATTGGAAATACTTAATATGGCGATTTCTATAAACCGGTGCATAATAGAAAAAATTCGTTTTCATTTTTATAATCGGCATTAAAACTTGGTTCCGTGAGCATTTTAGCTGTTGACCAGTGTTATCTTTGGACGGATTGTCTGCCATGAACGTAATCTTCCAACTTAATCACAACTCTTAGAAAGAAGCAAACGCTGATATGTGTCACAGACACCTCACTAGTACTTTAACAATGCATATAAACAACTGCTTTCCGTTGTCTAGGCGATATCTTCGCGGCTGCGTAGTCCAAACGTTTACGATCTTCAATCACTATGCTCATGGCAATTTTCCATTTCAATATATCATTATGATATCAAATGATTACAGACTACAGTAGATGACGTGATGCCAAAAAAGGCAAATAGATTATAAGGCCAAAACACATGATTTGAGCATCATTGTTTTTTCGGCAAGGACTAGACTCGATGACATTTATTTAGGCACAACATGCAGTACATAATTAGGCTATTTTATAATGATTCTGCCAGAATATTGTTAAGGCTGTCAATAAATCAACAGAATCAGACTTGAAGCAACGGCCTGCATTCCAGGTGTTTTCCAGGCGTCACAAAACCCCGCGTGATGAATTTAGAGCAGTTTTACATTCAGCAGAAACGAAGCTGGTTCTAGACGAACTCAATTCAGGATGAGTCATTCTTTCATCCAGTCGCTATTCTTTCTTGAATATTATGTAGTTTTATTATGAAAACGATAGAATACAAGGCACATGGAGAACACGTTATCGGGATTAATATGGCCGATTTGACTGGCGGAACTGGGTTAGAATCAGTCGCTAAGAAACAGATGCTCACTCGTAGCTGATTGGTTGCGTTTTCGGGGCAACGTTTGAAAATTCAACTAGGTTGGAACTCAAAGTACGCTGAATGTGTAACGGCTCTGCGTATTCACTGATTCTGCAACAGCCTTTAGATATCACCGCCCTCTGCCTTAGCGAGAGATGTAAAAAAAATAGCAGGTTTTGAGAGGGGGTACATTGTAACTCTTTCCGATGAGAAATTTATTTATTCTCAGATTATTAGCATATGTATAATGGGGGTTTTAGTATTTCGAGAAATATCAGCAAAGTACTTAAACGTATCAAGGATGCAGAATAAAGGTCCGTCCCGAAAGAGGCTCGCCCATTCCGCAATGGAAGTCGCCGTAAAAATTCCCAAGACCCAAATTTTAGGCAACATTTAATATGGTTACTCGACATGATTTCAAGAAATGCTTTCCGTCTCCTCCTATGTCATGTGCTACCACGCAAGACCAAATGCAGGAAATTTTACGAACTTTACCTATTGGGTGACAAGTGGAAGGATTAAATTTTATTACTAACTGCAATAAAATCCTAACAATTTACTCGTAGCCTTGCAAATGTAAAGAATTATGTTAATACCATTGTAGGCTGTGAAGAGGGTAAACTGGAGTGGACCCTTCTAGATATGATATCACTTAAAAAGAGCCTTCCAATCAGATGCAAAACAATACAGAGTTATTCAACAAAATGGAGCAGATTTCAAACAACCATAAAAGACAAACATATTCTGCATATGATTGGATAGAGGAAGGTTCAAGTTTTAAACAGACCGCCTAGAAGTTCCATTCATGTATGGCATACGGCGGCGCTGCTTCTTTTTTATAGATATAGCGAAATGGCGAGGCCATAGGAAAAGTCGTTTTGTATGCTGCAGTTTTCAAAGCATGAATCCATTTTTCACATGCAAAGTGAATTCCGCCGTCGATTCAACTAACAGCCATTTCGTCAAAAGCAAATTTTTGAGTGGTATCTCCAGGTCGCAAATTGCAGCACACAAAACGACTTCTATGGCATCGCCATTTTTCTATCGACAGAAAACGGAGCCGCTGTTTGAAGCTTCTAGGCAGGCTATGGTAGAAAAAAATTGTAGAGCCAGCGTTGATCTTTAAATTCATCACCATATATCGTAATGAACCTTTAAATCTTATTGGTAGCCTTTGTTCATTCTGGCCGCCACTTTTCCATCTGAATACCCTGAAAAATGCAAAACGACGAGAACAAACTCTTCCGCTCTTAATGACAAATATGGACCACATCCAAGTCGCAACGGAACAAAATCTCCTTCAGCATTATAGGAAATACGTGAGTGTTGGTCTTGACCTATTATAAGTTTAAAAAACAGGAAAATACTTTTAATAATTTCGAATAACAAAATGGAAATCATGTTAATATATGGAGGACAGGAATTATAATTTTTTTTTGTTTTGGGCCACCCATAAAATACGTACGAATAAGGGGGCATAACCTAATGTGACGTCACATAAATATATAGATTTTAATTTTATTTTTTAATAACCAAAGTTTTCGCTTTTACGTCGTGTACACTACCTGGTCAAAAATAAAAATAAAAAAGTTGGACAGTTCAATATTAAATTGGGCAGCCTTTCTGTTTGATGATTTGGTATGGATTCAACAAATTCGTGGAAGTGGTCTAGTATTTTTCGCCCAAATCCTACAGTGATGTTGGGAGAATGAAATCTCTCCGTATGCCCAAAGACTTTCTATAGGATTAAGATCAGGACTCTGTGGGCGCCAGTTGATGTGTTGAAATGACTGATCATAAGACCAAAACCAGTACGCTACAATTCGAGCTCGGTGAATCCTGGTGTTAATGTTCTGGAATAGTTTGGTACCATCAGGAAAGAACTCGTTCATGGATGGAATAATCTGGTTATCCAATATATTCAGATACTCGGTTGACGTCATTTTATTGCTGCATAATTTGCAGTACCCAGTCCAGACAAAAAGAAACAACCCCACATCATCTCAATCTCTACAGGCTTGGACAGTAGGTACATGCATGACGGGTCCATCGCCTTGTGCGGTTCTCTTCTTAACCTGATGCGTCCATCACTCTGGACTAGGGTAACCTGAATTCATCTCCATGACTTTTTTTTCACTGCTCTACACCCCAAATTTTGTGGTCTCGGGCGAACAGAAATCGTATTTTTGTCGATCTTAGTGACAAGCGAATTTCTTGTGGCAGAGAAGCTGTTTAGTCCCACTCCTTGTGCGTGTGGTATGCTTTTGAGTTGTTAAATTTCCCTATCATTTCTAATAGGCTGTGGAATCTCTTCGGTGTGCCTTCATCATGCGTTTTAATTATCCCTGATCACGAATATTCTAAATTTTTTTCCAACCGCAGTTACTCCTCGAGGTTGATGGTTCAGATCTTTTCTTCCAAGCCTTAATAATACGTTGAACAGTTCTTACTCCTGTTTCAGGAATTGCCGCAATCTCTTTGCTTTTTTTCTTTGCTTAGAATAGACCAAGAATTTATCCGTTCTGAAACTCGGCTATGATCACAAAAATCTTTCTTCCAAACTAATGAAGTAATAAACTAATGAGGACAAGTTAATGGTAGTATAGCTTGTGTAAATTCGCACATGACTGCAATAGTCCTTAGTATTTGCATATTTGAATATTCGACGGCAATTTTTTTTTTTTTGGCAATGTATCTTAAGATGATGAAAACAGTGATTCAGAGGATGTAGAATGGATGCTCGAAGATGAAGTCAACATGAATCTTCTGGATGCGACAGTTATTCTAATGTCTATTATAGAAATGTCTGAACATACAAAAAAATCCTTGGAACTGTGACAAATAAAATGTTTTTCTTTATTATTTATATCATCACAATGTTAATGCTGATTGATGTCGATTTGATAATGGGTAAGAATTTCTGAAGTGGGCCCCTCAAAAACAAACATGTCGTGAAATTTAAAACTTTTATTATAATTCGGTAATACCTAATGGAGTATTAAAATTCCTAAAATTTTTTTGAAAAACTTGCATTTGTTAAAAAGTTATAAACAAATATATTTTTTTGGTACTTTTTGTTTAAAAACTCATACCTCAAGTTAATTTTGTTTAAAAAGTCAAATTTCTTTGAAATTTTAAAGATAACAAGTAAAACGTATTTATTTCAGAACAAAACATAAAAGAATGAGAAAAAAAAATTGAAAGTGAAATAAAATTTGATAAAATTAGCTTGAGATATGAGTTTTTAAACAAAAAGCACCAAAAAATGTATCTGTTTATAACTTTTTAACAAATGCAAATTTTTCAAAAATATTTTGGGAATTTTAATACTCCATTAGGTACTATCGAATTATAATAAAAGTTTTAAATTTCACGACATGTTTGTTTTTGAGGGTCCCACTTCAAGATTCTTACCCTAATCTATACCAAAAATTAAATTTAATAACTAGTGCAGTAAACGCCAAAGAATAATTTTAATTTTTTACTTAGAAAACATGTGTGTAGATGCAGTATTTACTTTTAAATAAATGTGATTATCATTGAACATCGAATGTATTGTTGAAGTTTATACAGATTATTATTAATTTTCCGTTCTCAAAGGGGGGGGGGTTGGGAGGATTGTGACCTAATATTAGATGGGGAGGTTTACAAAAATGTGACAAAGGGGGAGGGAGGGGTCCAAAATGACTGGATTTTTATGATGGCCCCTTTGCATATACGGTAATTATAATATTTATTACAGTAACGTTTGATCCTCAGAAACTTTCTTTTTATGTTGTCTGCCAATATCCAATTAAAGCAAGAAATTAATCCCCACAAGAAATGTATAGGAAAGTAGTGGAAGTCCCGAGTTCAGAAAATTCGCCCCCTTCTAAGTGCACTTTTTTATCCCCATTTTGAACCCCAATTTTTATAAGAAAATAACTTTCTCGAACACTTTATTTAGAAAATCGAGAAAAATTCTATATTGTTTCGTTTCTCATGATTTCCGATCAAATGACGTACACGATCGACCAATAATTGTCCAAACAATATACCAATAAACATACTGTATATCACGAACACGACATCTGATATGCCTTTGGCCTGAATCTGTACCCTTTTGCGTATTCACAAATTTTTTGGTAGACATTAGCTGAAATTTGTCTCCATTTCTCCACCAAAGCAGTATGTAATTTAAACTGATTTCGGACGAGTTGGTCTTGTTCTCAACGGTCGTTCCAGTTGGTCAGGGCTCTGTGCAGGCCAGGGCAGTCGTTGAAAATCTATCTCGCCCTACCACTCCATGACAGCTGCGTTTTGTGCCAATGGGCTTTGTCGTCCCGATAATAACATCGTCCACTTCATAGAATCGCCAGAGGATGTGAAGCATATGATTATCCAAAATGTTCAGGTGTTCAGCGGCCTTCACGAACAACAACCAATGGTCCAAATCCAAACCAGCTGAACACACGAGCACTCCACCACCATCAAATATCACTGTAGGAATAAGACGCTCTGGTAACAGACGTTCTGCAGAATGCGTCCACACACATCTCTACGATCGAACTGGAAACCAGTGAACCTCGATTCATCTCTCCATAGCATCTTTTTCCATTAATCCAATGTCCAGTTCACGTACTCTTTGCACCATGCCAGACGAGCCGTCTTTGTTTGCTCTGGTGATGTTTGGCTTGTGCTCTGGAACTCTTCACGGATAGTCTGCGCAGATTTTAGCCTGTCTGTGCGCACAATCCTCATTAACACTCTTCTGTCCCTCTCTATCATTTTCGGAGGCCGGCCTGAGTGTTTTCCTGTACTGGTAATGCCGGAGCGTTGCCATTTGCACATCACATCATTAACTGTTGAATTTGAATGGCCTAGCTGAATAGTGAAGATACGTATTGACATACAGGCCTTATTACAGCTCACAGTGATCCCTCTCTCAAAGTCATTTAGTTCCCGTTGTGTTTTCATGCTGCCTCCGTTCGATTTCTATGATCATCCGTTGTATTTTATTTATTCAACTCGGGGTCATCCTCTTTATTTGCATTCACAAAATCGCTCATTCCAGCTGATGACAGATATTCGGACAATTATTGGTAGATACTGCATCACATGCCACTTTCTAAAGATCACATGACCGCTACCATATATTTGGACCTATTCCCATAACTCCAAGCCCACTGGAAGAATCATGATAACGCAGATCTTGCCTAGAGGAATCGTTCCTTTACATACCTATACACATCATATTGACCGGATGGACCCCTATAACTCCGATCCCTCCGATCCTAGTGAGATAGTGCAGCAAAAACAACTTGTTTACCAAATTTCAGCTATGTCGAAGGATGTTAAAAATATGAAGGAAACAGACAGGTGGACGGACATGGTAAAAACAATAAGAGCCCCATTCTTCCATTACTAAATAAAAAAGTTCGGCTGTTTGTAAAGTTAACCCATTTTTCGGACTGGAGGTGGAGGTAACAACAAAATATTTTTTGTTTATAAAGGCTGGAATTAATTGCATATGGATCGATAGTTTTTAAGGATTTTTCTTTAATATTTAGAAAAATAAGTTGTTTTTTAAGCAATTTTTATTTAACCTTTTTTGCTTTATTTTTTATGCTAAAGAGTAGGGAGACGGGAAGTAAATGAAAAACTGAAAAATCAAGAAAATAAAAAAAAATAAAAAGATGAGAAAATAAAAAGAGAAGACGACGACGACGATGTTGGGAGGATGTTGGTCTGGAAGAGGAGGGAATGGGTGGGTGGGGCGTTCGCTCTGCGTCTGTAATTGAATTGAAACCCGAGTTAATTCTCGTCGAGTGAGCGAAGATAGGAAAAATAATTGCTCCTCCATTTCCGTCTCGGGCTTCATCGCAGAGCCATGGCGCTTCTCATCACGTGACCGCTCCTCTTCGACCTCGTTCACCCCCGCGAGCGAGCGAGACATGAAGGCAATCACGGACCCCAGGAACGAACGCACCCGGACGTCAACAGACGGCGCTGGCATGCGCACCGTGCCTGCTCCTCCTTTTGTGGCGGGCGCCCGCGTTTCTTCTTTTTTTTTTTTCTGTCTCCCGCTCGAACGCTAAGACGAACGCTCGGGAAATTGAAAAGGAAGATAGACGGAGAGAGAAAGTAGAAAAAGAGGGAATGAGCGATGGATGGACAGGCTTGCGAATAAATATCTTATGCTAAATAGGTATAGATTGTGAAAGCAATAGCATCAAAGTGTATCGAGATAAGGGCGGCTTGAGAAAACATACGGAGTATGCTAGTAGCAATGCTCTTTTGATGGTCTAGAGAGCAAATACCATTCATTCCCGCACTTGTAAATCATTGAGATACCGGCGAAAGCGATTTTATTCTTTTATTACATCAATAGTGACTATAAAAAGCTTATTATTGATGTAAATCTCACAAATAGAAAATTTTCAAACAAAATTATTTACGTTTTCTTTCTTTTGATGGTAAGTTTATATTTCCTTTGGTGCATAATAGAAACTGATTAGAGACGAAGCTTGTTTTATAATTCACTTTGTCGTTGTTATTGCACATTGAAGAATGCAATCATGAAGAATTCTGACTAAGTAATAATAATTTTAATTTTTAATTTTGTTTTTCCTTGAAACATCTCGAGAAAATGTCTAATTCATAAAGAAAAAGACAAAGAACCCGAAATGTTCCTCAGCAGGTGCCCAAAATACCTGATTACAATATATAAATTATCCCCTTATTAAAAATATTAATAAATAATAGGCGGGATCAAGATAAGCAATAATAATAATCTGATGGTGAATTCAGGTATAATAAAAAATAAAGGACTGGTAAAGTTTTATATTTATTAAAGTTTTTTTATATTATATTCTGATTATTATTTGAATTGACTTATGCGTAAGTTCCATAATAAGAATTTTTACAAGTTTATAAATAAATTTTCTCTGGAATTTGATGAGAAATTTTCTTCATGCCTTTGTTCCTCGAGGTGCAATGGCAGTCACAACTTAAATTATAAAACAAAGTCTATCTCTAATCCGTGTGCGTCGGACATCGTTTATATGTATAAAAAAAAATCAAATAAAAAAAAAGAGAGAAATGTAAATAATTTTGTTTTAAAGGTTAATATTTGTGGGATTCAAATCAAAAAGAATATTTTTATATACATTCAGGCAAATAAAAACGAGCAAGTTTTCATTTTAAAAGCACTCGTAAAAGGTATGAGGTTTTTTGTTGTTGTTTGTTTTTTTTTGCTGCAACCATTCAATGGTTGCCATCAGTTAACCAGTTTGCTTATGGCTGTTGGTTTTGTTAGTCGACCTCATATATGCTCTACGATTTTTGAAATTGACAAAAAAAATGTTTATAAATGTGATAATGGAAAAAAAAAAAGTTTGCCTCAAATTTTGTGTTGCCAACGAAATTGAACCTCTGAATTGCCAAACAATCCAAGTCCTAAAATTTCAATTTTGGACTTGGGTTGTTTGGCAATTCAGTGGTTCAATTTCTTGTGCTGAAGCATTGAAAAAGGCCAGATTTGTGGAAGAACATTTCTTGAATTTCGCACCACGATAATGCGCCGTCCCACACATCGATCCTAGTACGTGAATTTTTGACCAGACTAAACACTGTATTCTCCAGATATTGCCCCCTTGTTCTCCAAATTCAAATTAAGACTTCGTGGAAGACGTTTTGAGCCCTAAAAACTAAATTTGCAGAAGTTGCTGAAGGCCATATCGGACAGGTGTCTTTAAAAAGCGTTTCGACGACTAGATTATTCGTTAGCATCAGAAGAACAAAATAACTTTGGATGATTAAACCAATGTTTTGTGTTTTATTGAACAATTCCCGGCGTATTTATTTGACTGAAATTATAATAATAAGTCTCGAATTTATATAATTACAATAAATAGTGACTTTTATATAAATTATTTCGATGAATACGGCATCGTTTGTCACCTGGTGGCGAAGTCTCGAATTGAATTTTTATTATTTTTTCCAAACCGAAATGCCGACAGAAGAACACAGAAAGCTCTTATTAGGAAACATAAAGACAAAGCACATGTCGCTCGTTGTCTTTATCAAAATTTACAAAAATTTAGGGGACTGGAACAATGTTATTAAAAAATATTTATAAAAAAGAAGTAATGGATGTAGGGAGGGGGAGGCTGGTTCTGATGCGTTTCATGATCCCTGATGAATTGCAAAGTAAAATTCTTTTCTCTCTTTGGGGCTCTGCCGTCCTCCTCCTCCTCTCTTCCCTTTCCCCTTTTCCAATGGCTCATCAGGGGGTGGAAGAGAGACGAAGAGTCGCGCAGGCGCACACGGGACCATCTTGCGAGGACCCGCTCCAAATTATCCCATCATGGCGGCGGTGACAGGTTCTCAGCAGCACGCGCTCCCTCCGTAATTGCGTGTCATTGGCAGTTGAGAAGAGTGACAAGCGCGTGTCTCCTTCGCGGAACCATCTCCTCCTCCTCCTTCCTCCCTTTAAGTAACCTTCGCTCTTCGGAGTCGCCCTCCCTCGGTCAACAGCTTCCACGGCCCCTCTTGTTTCAGGGTAAAAGCTAATTTCTATCCAATTCCGGCTTTCATTAAAACTCCATCGTTTCAACCGAAAATGATATTTTTCACCCGAAACGCTAACTCAGAGGTTACGTGTTGTGTGTAATTGCAATTGCCATTAATTGTATTCCGCCTCGAAGTGCCAGATGAACAGTCAATCGATGGAGAGGAAATCAGCATTAGATAACGAGAACGCTCTTAGAATTATTCTCGCCATCGTCCAAATGCCTTTAGGTCAACTTACGTAAGTTGTCTCCATTATAAGTCGTGAAGAAGGCTATTTTTGAATTTTTTTGCGATTTATCCGAATTGTACTTCTGCCTATTTTTAACAAAACAATTTCCGATTTTGGTTGTGAAAATTAATAAAGAAATTTGGTGTTTTCTTATTTTATATGGTATTAACATAATTAATAAATACCAAGAACCATACGATTAGTTTTCTTCACATAAACTGGGGTAGTCAAAATTATGTTAGTCACAAAACATACATCACACAAAAACCAGGAGCAGGGATTAGATGATATCACAGTCCGTATTCTGTCCTTGACATCATTAATATCACGAACTTTTCTGCTATATACGGCTTCCTCCTTCACTATAATCCAAAACCAAAAATCAAAGGATGTCAAATCAGGTGAATCTGGAGGCCACGGCAATGAAGCACCGCTACCTGTTCTTCGATCTGAAAATGCGTGGTCGAGACAAGCACGAACAGTACAAATGAATTGAGGTGATGCGCCATCCTGTTAAAAATACCCTGGCAATCGGATCTATAGTGAAATTCATTCATGACGTATAGCAGGGAAGTTTGTGATACCAATGATCTTAATGCTACTGTTGCTCGCTGGTTTTTGTGTCGTGAATACGATGGCGAACAGGTTGAGACTGTCCTGTAAACCATCTAAAAACACAATTTCCACGGATAGCGGTACCGCCATGTAGCGGTCGTGATATGATGCTAAATAACGTTAAATAATTCTGTAGATCCTGTTTAATTTTCCCCATTCCTTTCTTTGTTTTATCACTGAATGATTGAACAAAGCATTTTTTTTTATATTTGTTTATTGAGAATTTTCCCTTCACACAAAATGAAATTTCACTATTTGATCAAAAGTTTCCGAAGTCTACACTTTTGCCATGCAACAATGATTTGACGCCAATGAATACGATGTTGAAACTGGCTTTTCTTTTCTTACGGCCTCTGCTCTCCGAGGAAGACATTCTGCCAAATTTTGATAGAGAGCTTCAGGACTTTTCGTCACGAACTTCACAGTCTCTACTGTGATTGCCATTGTGTGGTACAATCACCAAGACATGTTTCCACTGTTCGATGTTTTGGTGATTGTACGTCATTCTAAACCACCATATAAAACTGAAGAGTACGAATTCTTCAATAAATACAAGTTACCAATTCGAAAAATGAAATTTTTGATGGGGCGGGGGCTTTAAAAATATGTTATTTGTTAGAAATATGGATTCCATTGGCTGTTATTTGTTATTTAAAATTTGTGGAAGAAGTAACCATTTTAATTTTGTTATTTCACTTTCATTGGTAGGCCGGATATTAAATATCATTGTAATAATTATTTTATCCTCTAGGAATGACGTTCGAACGGGTGTTGATCTGAAAGGAAGTGGAACTTTTTATTGAATTCAAACATTTCAAAGTGTTTAGAAATTCATCTTCATTTAATTTATTTAACAAAGAGTTTTGCTCCAGTTCCTTTAGTTCTTAAAAAATTAATAAATAAAAACTGAGATAATGCCCCAATATTTTGAGATGAAAAATGAAAGGAAAAAATTCCGCGAACCACAGACCCCGAGTATCGGGAGCATGTTGGGGCATCTTTTCCTTTCGTTTTCCATCATAATATATTTACCTTATATTGAAGGAATATGTCTATTAGGTTATTGATTACTTTATTATGAGGTTTCTTCAGCTTTCTTATGGTTTAGAAAGGAGGAGTTCCCGATCTGCGAACTCTGTGTTTGCCCTATCATCGGGCTTCCACTTTGATTACTTAGTAGTCTTTAGAACACTTGGATATATCCTTGATGGATCTGTGTTCGCGTTGGTCCAGTTGGTAGAGGTGACGAGATAGATATTCGTGCTTCCTAAGTAGTTAGTTCTATCTCGCGGAAATGTTTCCTTTTGTTATTTTTTTTCTTAAGTTCTTAAAAGACAAACGATGAAGAAATATTTAATTAAAATTGCATTCATAAATTTTCTTACATCTAATGTTATTTAACTTCAAATTTCCAATTCCAGGCATATTTTCCACCATTATTACACTTTTACGGGTGTTGAAGACCGTTGGCAAAGGCACTTACCCGAGATCATAACTGTGTTATTGATAAATGTCTGTCCCTGACCAACATTGGTTGAGGCCTAATTTTTACAGCATATACCAAGTTTATCGGAAATTTTTATCATACAAAATTATCACTTTTTTCGCAAAACGCTTGGTCATTTTAAACAAAGCAAGAAATTAAACCCCCCCTCCCCTCTGATGAGGGTATAGGAAATAGAGTTCATCAATTTTTTACCATTTTTATCTGTACTTTTTAATATGTAATTACCAGATAATTTTCAATTCCAATAATATGACATTTTACTAAATTTAAGGTTAAACTATGTTTAATTTACAAGCCGGAGCAAAATCATGAAAACTTTTTATGTATATAATCACATGACAAAGGGTATCTTCCTCTCGGTGAGAGTTATCACCGCCTTAGTATTGACCTTCCCAGGAACGAGATCTCGATATGTAAACTTTTATGTTAATTTCTTCACCCCTCTCCTTCCTTTATTTTGTTTCGAATTTGAACAATGCTCAGTGACGTCATTTCCGAAAAAAAGAGGAAGTGGTCTTCCGGCTTAGCAGGTAATTATCACCGCTGATTGGCCCAATTAACATCTGTCGTCTTGTCGGCTGCTTCATTATGCAATTTGAAAATCAATTAACCCGACAGAAGAATAAACGAAGGATCCAAAGGGGCGATAAACAATGCAAATTTGCCACTCTTTCCCCATAATGCCTCTCGAATCCTCGTTATTCGCCCACCCCCATCCCTTATTTACCACCTTCCACACGCCCATGGTAAAAATTAATGCTTCATCTTGATACGAAGGTCTTTAAAAAATTAAGGATTTCAATTTGAAAAGCAAAACAGCGTGCATAATCACCGAACGCAAACACATCACGATATATCGATGAAAGGCCTAATAGGGTTTGAGGACTAGGTTTCTTGCTTCAAATCAATCCACTCTGATTCTTGGAAATGCAACCTGAGCATTAGGTTTATTAAAAAAAAACATTAAATACTTACGGAGCACTCTTTTGTCCCATAACTATCCAAGTTGAGGTAGAATTGCTAGATAGTCCTCGGGAATGTTTTTAGTAAAAAGTTTTTACTAGGCTTGAATCGAATTCAAAACAATTGGAAGAGATCTAAGTATTTCCCTAACAATACGTATTAAGAGGTAACTGATTATTTTAATGTATATTACCAATACTTTTAAGAAAAAACATCTATTACCATTTGGCTTTACATCGACGTTCATATGATTAACAATAACGTGCATATTTCAAATCACGAAATTGTTTTTGCAAATGATAACTCAGCATCTTTCTGACCAGTATTTCACAGTTCTAGATGCCTTGTTGGAATGATTTCAAAATTCGAAAAAAAAAAAAAAAAAAACCGTCTCCAAAGCTTAACTTCTGGTGCATATGCATTATACATGTATTTTGTAATCTATACGAGGGGTAAGTGTGTAGTAATAACAAAATTGCCAAGATTTAGTAAGGACGATTGTGGAGCCGCTTGATGATATACGACTGTTAATTGGACTTTATGGCGTTAGTTTTACGAAGGCACTCGTGAGAGAGCTATTGGCAAGATTTTGTTGGGAAACGCTATCCACCATATTCCGTAAGCAGGAATCCGTGTCTTCGTATGGGTGCTGCCTTCATTCGGGTACTCTGCGCAATAGAAACGGCATATGCTGCTTCCACAAGTATGGAATAAAATTATTCACGGCCGGTCAATAAATTGAGGCCCCTATGATGTTTCATTTTTGCCTATTAAATAAAACAAGACATTTATTATATTATGGTAGTAAACAATGAAATATTGCAAACATAATATTTATTTATAACTTTTTATAAATAATTTTTAAATTTTCTTTACACTTTTTAACGTACAGTATGCAGGGTGTCCATAATTAAAATATCCTATTCCAAAGCTGTCTACAGGCGAAACCATTCATCTGAAAAGTGTGTAATTTTGTGATGGACGTAATGAAGAGATGGGAATTTGTTTCAACGAAAAGAAAAAACATTAGTTACGAATTTCGCCACCAGAGGACGTTTTAATAACTAATTACACATTTAGCCACACGTGTACAATAGTTTAACAAGTTCAACATGTGTAAAACAACAAATTACATGTTCCACATGATGGCCATCATTTTCAGATACCATCTGAAATCGCAAGATGGGATGTTCCACAGCTGATTGACGCGTATGTGGCGAAATGTTGCGCACGTGGCGTGAAATGCTGTCTTTAAGATCATGTAAAGTTGTTTCAAATGTCCCCAAGCCAAAGATCGCATGGAGTGAGATCTGGGGATCGGGCAGGCTACATATGACGGAAGTGACGGCTGATGACACGTTCTTCTGTGAAATGTCGTCTAAGAATATCCTTAACACACAGTGCAATGTGTGGAGGAGCTCCGTCTTGCATAAAGATTGTGAGTGCAAGGCACTGACGGGCTTGCAGAGCCGGAACAATTTCGTTCTCTAACAGCGAAGCTTATCGCTGCCCGATGATCGAGCTTGTCACTAGAACTTAACTCCTCGAAGAAATACTGGCCGAGAATAAATGATGCCGTAAATCCACACCATACCGTCACTTTTGAGGAATCAACGGAACCTCTAAGAAAGCGTGCGGATTTTCTGGTTACCAAATGCGGCAGTTGTGTGTATTCACTGTGCCGTCCAGTGAAAATGCGCTTCGTCTGTCCAGAGGACATTTAACGGCCATTCTACATCGACTTCAACGCGAGCAAGAAACTGAAATGAGAACAGGATTCAATCGTCACAAACATGTGGAAGCACCTGCTACACAAGTGAAAGTTTTTACGGATAATATCGGAGAATATTCCGCATGATCTTATGGACAGTTGAACGTGGCCTATCCAACGCCTGCGCTACACGCCGGACACTTGTGCTACCATGGGAATTTACAGCTCTGTCCTCTTCCACCTGAAGCGAAACCTCCTCTAATGCGTCTGCAGACACGGGTTTTCTTCCTTTGCCAGGACGAACTGACAATGATCCTGTTTCTTCAAATTTCATTATCTTTTTCCGAAGGTTTTTAACATTCATGGGACCTTTTCGCATCCCCTTCACAGTCCGAAATTTCTGTAGAGCAGCTAGTGCGGAATTACTGTTTTGGTAAAACAATTTCACTAACAACGCGCATTCTCGTAAACTTAACGTCATTGTGATCGGCATACACATTGAACACAGGATCTCCGCGAATGTTTCTCGGTTTTATACAGTAAGTAACAACTGCTGCGTGACGGCACATAAATTTACATTTTTACTACAGATATTCAATGTAAAACGCCTCGGGTGGCGAAACTCGTAATTTTTTATTTTTTTTTGCTGAAATAAATTTCCATCCCTTCATTACGTCCTCCACAAAATTTCACACTTTTCTGATGACTGGTTTTGCCTGTAGGCAGCTTTGCAATAGGGTCTTTTAATTATGGACACCCTGTACATCGTCTATGGCCTTCCGCAAGACTCCCCATTACTGATGGCCGGTCAGGTGGCCGAGAGGGCTAGGGCGTAGGCTTTCTAGTTCTCGAGTCCCGCCTTGTCGTGGGTTCGAATCCCGCCGTGGGCATGGATGTTTGTGTTCGATAGAAAAATCTTTATGGATGTTTGTGTTTGTCCCGGGCTGCGGTACAGATATAACTTGTGTAAAAGGCGCAAAATGACCTTAGTAGTCGACGCCAAAATTTCTAATAATAATAATAAACCATTACTGATGACTAAGCTGCTGAGACTATTTTCAAATATAAAATTGACATTCTACATAATAATAGTATTTATGACTTTATTCTTATGTTTATATTATGAATTAGGATTAAATTTAAATTCAAATTTAGGCAAATTGTCGAATCAGAAATGCGCGAATTCCAAGAGCGGATGACAATATACATGAAATATACAATGTATATGAAAAGATCAGTCAGTTTGGACGCCTCTGGTACCGTTTGTAATTTATTATCTCTTTTAGTAAACTTTAGATACCATCGTGCATCAAAATTTCAGAACGAATCGGTCAGTCATCGGCCAGAGTCGTATTAGATCACGGACTACGACCTTCCTCGTCTCAGATCTACGTCACTTGATCTACGCGTTCTTGCTAAAGTCAACTCATGGCCCGTTGCCTGCTTGGAGTAAAGATACAAAGGAAAATTTTCAAGTAAAGAGATATTTTTTATTTATTTAGATATTGGAAAAAAGTTATGTTCCTTCTGTGATAAAGTAAAAAAAAAATCGTTCTGCTTAGGAAGAAATTGTTATTCTTAGGTATTAATTTCAGAAAAATTAAAAAACATTGAATCTTAGAAATGCCACTTTATATTAGAATCTGTGGTAAATGGTACCAAGAATTGACAGTTTAAGACATTACAGTGAAACAGTATTGTCTACTTAAATCAAACTGCATTTTGAAACTTTTCTACTTATACTATTAAATTTTAAATATGATGCAGAATATACCAATCTCTAAAAAATATTATATCTTTAAAATTTATTAAGTTATTAAATTGATGGTTTACCAGTAGACAAGCTGTTTTACCAGTAATTGACAGCATTTTAATTACACATTTTTACAAAAAAAAAAATTGACGATATTTTAAAAGTACCTTCTAATGACCTGATAAAATCAAGCATTTTTAACAATGTGTAAAGCATTTAACATTAATTAAAATTGGCGTTTTTAACTTGTTTATATAGATCATTTATCTTTTTCCCCTTTGAATTGATAAATTAAATCGGTCCACATCATGCAGTGTGCAAGGACCATAGAAAATGAAGGTGTTTTCTACTTGTGCAATATCATCAGATCTTGGCCAAACGTATTGCCCAACAAATTATTCTTGGAAAATCTTGATATTTGACATTGTTCTCCTATTTGCAAAATTTGTCCAATGTAGTGCTTCTTATCATAGTAAACAGAATAGTACTTTTCGTCTTGCAAGATAAGTTTCCTGGACTATCAATCAAGAATAGAATCGTCTCTGTGACAAGATTCAGGACCAACAAACACAATCGATGAATCATGGGTGAAAGAAGACTTATGTCAAAATGGATGATCTAGAAATTGACAGTCCTAAGTCAATTGCTGGAAATTAAAAAGTTAGACATAAAATCATCATTCTTTATTATTATTCTACATTCTACATCAAATTAGGATATTTTTGTTGGTTTTTTGTAACTCAGAAATTATCAATAATTGACAGGTTATGTCAGTTACTAATGACACTACATATCTAGGTTCTAATAGTTAACCATAGGTTAAAAACAGTTAATACAGTGGTCATCTGAAATTCTGTTTCTGTTAGAAGTATCACACAAAACGGCCCAAGTAAAATTAATATGTATTACATAACATTCTTGAAATAAATTCAAGTATTCACACATTCGCCTTGTGGTTTATTAGAAGATTTTTTTTCGATTCAGTAAGGCATTGAATAATCAACACATGGTTGCGGCCATTATTGGGAGCAAAGTTCTTTGCTGTTTTTTGCTGTTCTGGGTAGCCTAATACATTGTTTAATATGAAGTGGCAACACTAGATCCTTTTCTTGCCCTATTGCTTTACTTAATTTAATTTTTTTAATTTAATTTGCGAATCTGGATCCAATACGTCCATCCAGGGCCTGTATGGCCAGAGGCCGACGAGTTGGGTCCCTGGATGGACCTGGATTCACGACTGCTGTATGATGGTCGCAGCAGCCGGGGGGGGGGGGGTAAAGATGGTCACCCATCCGGTGACTAGCCGTGCCTGATGTAGCTTAACTTCACTGTTGTGGTCAGTGAAAGCCCACTAGGCCACGGCCTCCCCTTAAAGCCCTTAAATCGTAAATTCTTAATTACTGATACGCTGTCCTAATTAAAAATGCGAATTCCTGTTACTTTCAGATTCTCCCTCGCACGCTGAACCAGCGTTGCCAGATGT
The DNA here is from genome assembly GCA_023313115.1 of Rhysida immarginata. NCBI lineage: Eukaryota > Metazoa > Arthropoda > Chilopoda > Scolopendromorpha > Scolopendridae > Rhysida > Rhysida immarginata. The sequence goes on along the minus strand of JAHWFO010062673.1, from coordinate 375,413 downwards.
GGTATTTTTTTAAAGCCCTTATCCTTTGTTGGACATTGTTAAACAATGCACAAAACAATGAAAACAAAGACAAGAGCTTAAAAAATTTATCACATCTGGCAACGCTGCGCTGAACGAAAATTTATGATGGATTAAACATATTTTTTAATTTCTAAATAAAACATCAATAATTTTTTGAATCCATGTTTACCAAATTTAGATCCCGGGCCGGTTTTTCAGATGGTCATGATTTATTTATTTATTTATTTATTTTTGTAAAATTATATTTTAATAATATTTTGAAATAAGATGGTCACGAATTTTTACCATAAGTGTTAAATGACTTACAGAACTTTATGGTTATAGTGCTAAACGTTTGGGGTATACAGTAGTTCAAAAATTAAAAGAATAGTTCCAGTAATAATAGAATTGACCATATCAGTCCATTTATGCAGAATGACAGTAATTTTTGTAAACAAATTACCAGCGGTGATCAAACTATTTTGTATTATAAAGTTTTGTAAATTGGTATATTCTTACCTTCTCTTGAAATGTGAAAACTTTTTCCTGCATATCTTAGAAAAATTTCTAATTTACGGAAATAATAGTTAAATTTCTATCCTTAAATTTTCGAAGCTGAGACGTTAATATAAGCAAAATGATTTTAGTATAGTCTTGGGTTAATACGGTGGTGCAAATAAAAGTAGCCTCGCTTGGTTTTCATAGAAACCAACCGAGGCTACTTTTATTTCCACCACTCTGTATAATAAGAAAACCATTCGGTACAACCGGGTTTGTTGTCTGGTTTGTTCTTAATGTCGATTTGATTTAAAAGATTTTTCCTCTGTGTTTTCTGTTGTTTTTTGATCCAGTTTTGGACAGTTGTCATCAACTTAACTTCCTCACTGAAAATTTTCTAGTGAATTAAACAAGAGTCATACGCCCCGGTTTGGGACTAATAAACTTTTCAGAAAGAACAAAGCCAACATTTTGAGAATTTTAAAGAGGAAAGCGCTGTTTGAGATTTTTTGGGGGGGAATCCCGCCGATGGACAAAAAGGTGGCGTCCGTGAAGATGATCATAAGACAAAGAGCAGCGATAAAATTGAAACCTGAAAATAGCAATTGCAGGCCGTAGTTTTCAGCGACCATGCTGCCAATACTCTTCACTTGGCATATGATTACAGACCTTCGTTATCTTTTATTTAATATAGCATGGAAAAAAGGGGAAATTGTCTTTGAATTTGTCTCCTGTTAATTTTTCTTTTCTTTTTATTGATACTGTAACCTCCCCCCTTTTTTCTTTGACTGGCTGTTTACCATAGAATCTAGAGTAAGGCTTAACCCAATGAAAACGATTCCAGGCATGTTATCCCCTACACTCTCTTAGGATTTATTTCTGTTTATTATTATTATTATTTTATTATTTGTTGTTTTTTTAAGTTTATTTTTATCGGTCTCACCATCATTCTGAGACAGAGGCTTCGAATGTTTCCGTGCTTTTTGGAAGTAAAAGCTCCTCTCCAAGTTTTTTTTTAGGATTTCCATTCCATAGTTTATCTCTCCTGCTTTTTTTGCCATGACATATAAGCCTCGAACAACTTCATTTCTTCTGCATCAAGACTGTGAAGTTGTCAGGCAAATAGCCTACGGCCAAATACAATTCCGTATTCTAAACAGTGACCAAATTGATTCGTACAGAGAATTAAAACGTGTTTGAATACTAAGCTTATCATATCCATTGTTTCCGCTGATCAAGTATTATTGAAGTGCTGTTGGAAATATTTGCGATTATTATTGTTGTCACTACCGGGGCCAATGATATAACGGGCCCCAGCCAACACCACCTAGACAGAAGGCCTGCGCACAGAAACGTCATACATTG
>JAHWFO010062673.1:276384-373540 GCA_023313115.1 Rhysida immarginata | reverse complement strand
CAGGGCCTGTATGGTTAGAAGCCGACGAGTTGGGTCCCTGGATGAACCTGGATTAACGACTGCTGTATGATGGTCACAGCAGCCAGGGGGGTGAAGATCGTGGATCACGGATGGTCACCCATCCAGTGACTAGCCGTGTCTGATGTTTCTTAACTTCACAGAAGTTGTGTTTCAGTGAAAGCCCACCAGGCCACGGCCTCCCCCAATAAGTATTTTTTAACAATAAGTATTTTTTCGTTTGTTGGAAATAATGAAGGTTGGATTGTTAGCCGGATTAAGATGGTCAGGTGACTTTTCCGCGCTGGGGCAACACCTCCTATAGAGATGGCCTGCGGACCATAGGTGTATGCATTGTTACATCATCATCATCAAGCGGCCAAATTTAGGGTTTATTATTGGTAGAAATACGATAACAATAGCCGCTTGATGGTGACGTAATAATGTATACACCTTTTGTCCGCAGGCTTTCTCTATAGGAGGCGTTGGCTGGGGCCCGTTATATCGTTGGCCCCGGCCACTACTGATTGACGTTTATAAGCGGTTTTTAATTTAAATTTATTCAAGAATCGGAGATGCAGACTGATCACTGAACTGAATTTTTTTTAATTGCTATGAATGAGGAATTAAAACGAGAGGTTTGAATTATACATGAGTGGTTGGTTTGGTTTTGTTGGTATTAACGTCCCTTTAACTACTATGGTCATATCAGGACGGCGTTATATGGGCCGCAAATTATGCCTCGCAAGGGTTCTTTAACGTGCAGCCGGCAAACAACTACACGGGACCAACGGCTTTACTTCCCTTCCGAAGAAGTGCGTGATCTCAGGATTTGTCCCTGCAAAATCATTGTCGTCCGGAATCGATCACGAAACCACTGAGCCACCGAGGCCGATATGCATGAGTGGGGAGGCCTTGTGTTAGAGAGAGAAAGAGAAAAACAGTTTCCGAATTTATAATAAATTTTAAGTGAGATTTGTTGTAAAATTGTTGCGCGCATTATGGCATTATAGAAAATACATTTTAAAACTGTCTTTCTTGGTCTGTGGCTGTTTAGTGTTTAATAAGTTTTTTAAACCACCATAGTGTTTATCAGTTATTTACGTGCATTGAGAGTGTTTCAACAATCATATTTGTGCTTTAGGTTTGGTTTGTTTTGTTTGGTATTAACGTCCTTTCACTGAGCCATCGAGGCTGATATTTGTGCTTTAATTAGATTACATTTTTAACTATATTACCAGCACGTAGACGAAATGGACGAATGGCCTAATGATTACGACAACGCAGTAGATCAAGTGGTGAGCAATGAACAAATAATAAGCAGTCTAGAATAATACAACCCATAAATCAGGTTAATAAAAACCACATAACTAACCAATTCAGTTCAATGAAAACCGAAATAGGTTTTTCGTAGCTAGGATGCCAAATTAATTAATTTAATTTTGAAGATAACTTTTTATTTAATTCACGATTCGGAGTCTGAATGGGAAGATTTTTTCCGACTTCGACTCGACTTTATTTATAGTCAGAAATTTATAATTATGAATTATAATCATCCCTTGTAAAAAGTTATTGATAACTTTATTACAATGTTCTGCACTGCCAAAAATATTCGTTTTAAAATAGGATTAAACTTTAGTATCTTTTGTAGTTAAAACGAAACTGGGTGAATTTTAATTTGAACATTTCATGTAATGTTTAATGTTTATCCTGCTTGGCTTAATTTATGAAAAATTGTCATTTTTCGATATATATAGAGGCATAATTTTTTTATTTTAGTCGAGGGATTATATTAAAATAAATAAATTATACTAAATAATTAAGAGAGTTTCCTTCCCTCTGCTTTCTAAAATAAAACCATAATTTCTCTAATTTTGTAAGTTTCTCCTCCTCATATAAAAATAAGTTTGGATTCCTTTTAGGTTTATTAATTTTGTAACCACATCTAAATAGAAATTGAGCGTGCCATTTTATTTATCCGTTTAGGTCAAACAGGCTCTCTGCTGCCATGTGCATGCATGCATGTAAGTACGTGGGGAACCGGCGCACCACAGACGCCATCGATTCGAGGCGAGCGACGGATGCGATGACCGTTAATCCCGCGTGGGAGAAATGTCATCAAGAGACCAAGTGGAAGTGCAATGGATGGATATGGATGGATGGACGAATGGATAAGATAGATGGATGGATAGACAGACAGATCAACAGCCGACCTCCTCGTAACGTCTGAAAGCCAATAAATGACGCTTTGCCTTCTTCACGGCCACGAGCAGTCGATGGCGGTGCACAACTACAGCGAGATCTTCTCATCTTTGAATGTTTCTCTCAGGATGAATAGGATTTTTCTATAGCTACCTTCTTTAAATTATTAATAATTTTAAACAATTTTTCTAATAATTTATTTATATTTTAAAATCATGGTATTGTATACTTGTTTGAATAAAGGTATATTTAATGTGATAACTAGCTTTAAATCATTTATGAATGAGGCAGGTCTAAATTTTAAAAAAAATACTAAATATTAATAAATATGAGAACCTTTTTTTCCAAAAGGTCTCAAATCCAAAAAATTAAAAATTGAAATAAGATATGGCAGAACTTCCTGAAACCTAGTTGCACTTGTAGTGTGACATATTGTGTGCTAAAAGATCCTACTTCCTAGGTAAAACAGTGAATAAATACACTACTGTTTATAAAAATCGCAACACCCTGATGGAATAGCCCAATCTGCATTAAATTTGGAGCATTTGCATATCATGGGTCAGAAAAGAAACCATTAGATTTTCAGGTCAATACAATGCGTTTTATTGTCACATTAGTATCGGGTGAAACCACCGTGGGATGCAATTACAGCCTCTAAACGTCGTGGCATTGAGTCAAACAAGCTCTGAATAAGGGCCTGGGGAATGTCCTGCCATGCTCTGTCTACACGGGTATACAGTTCATCCACAGTTGCTGCTGCAGGAGTCTGACGAGCCAATCGATGAGCAACCCTGTCCCACACATGTTCGATTGGAGACATGTCTGGTGAACGAGCAGGCCAGGGGAACAAGGGCGTCTGATGTGCTTGGAAAAAGGCGAGGACATTTCTGGCCACATGCGGTCGGGCATTGTCCTGTTGGAATACAGCGCCTGGAAGGTTCTGCAGGAAGGGGATGACCTCGGGTTGCACAACTTCCCTGATGTACCGGTCACTGTTCAGATTGCCATGGATTCTGATCAGACGGGAACGGCCATGGTAACTGATTGCACCCCACACCATAACCCCTGGCGTTTGTCTTGAATGACGCTGCAGGATGCATTCTGGAAGGTCGCGCTCGCCACGATGTCTTCTGACTCGTATCCTGCCGTCATGCTGCTGCAAGTTAAACCTTGACTCATCCGAAAACACAACTTGTTGCCATTCAGCTTGCCACTGTTGGTGTTGATGGGCCCATTGCAACCTGAGGCGCCGGTGGTTTTGAGTCAAGGAATCCGCAACAATGGTACTCGTGCCATCAATCCTCTGGAAATCAAACGGCGTCGTACAGTGCTAGCAGACATTGTCCTGCCTACTGTAGCACCCCACTGTTGTGCTAACACTGTGGAAGTGGCTGTACGATCTGTTACACACATGCGATAGAGGTGTCTGTCATCTCGCGGTGTCGTCGTGCTGGGTCTTCCTGAGCCTGGTCTTCGGTGTGCCCTGTTCTCTTCGCTCCACTGCCTCCATGCACGCATAATTGTCGTTGCATTACGTCCTACACGAGCAGCAATGTCACGATACGACCATCCCGCTTCACGCAGACCAATTATGCGTCCTCTTTCAAAGTGGTGTCAGCTGTTGATATGGTACCCTTCGTCGTCGTCGAGGCATGGTGTTCTTTCAAGCAATTACTCTGAAAATCTAATCATTTATACTCTGACCCATTGTATGCAAATATAGCAAATTGCATATGGATTAGACCATTCCATCAGGGTGTTGCGATTTTTATAAACAGTAGTGTATTCAGTTATACAGCATAACATGTGGGATTACTAGAAGTTTTATTGTTTCCTGAAAAATTTGCTTGTTTCGGTTTGGTACCTTTTGGAAACCAGTTTCTCATATGCGCTTAAGCGTTTCGAAGCTTTCGCTTTATCAACAGAACTATGGAATAAGATGATAAAGTAAAACAATTTCGAATATACTACAGCCGATCAAATATACTACACAATATACTATTAAATTCAAATATTTTCGCATGCGTAATACAATTTTAAAAATTTCATATAGAATCTACAGTTAAAGAGCTTTCATATGTCACCAATCACATCTTTCTAAGTAAAATACAACCGAAGTTACAGTACTTTATAGATAAGGCCCCCACTCAAATTTTGAAAATTTTAAATGTCCGTAACTTCCATAAAAATGAAAAAAAAAAATATTTGGCATTCATTACCAACTCCCAAGGGCAATTGTATATACCAAATTTCATTAAAATCCGAGAGATCAGTGCCAATGCTTGCCTGAACTGGCGTGGAATGACCCAGGGAGAAAATGAAAATGCGCGCGCGCTAACAACCAAAAGCGCACAGAGATGCGTCAAGATATACCAAAAATCTCATTATCAGATAATACCGTACTTATTAGATCCATCTACCTGAATAATGCCTTATTGACATAAGTAGTGTTGTTATTTAAGGGAAAAAAGAGGAAAAGAGAAACATTAGAAATTGATTATGCTAATATTAATTAATGAGAGATATTTGGGTTATTCAATTGTTTTACAACTCAAAAAATGCCATTGTATTCAATCAGGGAAGGATCCAAACTAAATTCTTCCGGAGACAATGCGATATTTAATGACATCCTAGAAGATATATAAAAATTTACTTTCAAATGCATTACAAAAATATATCTGGAGATATCCCAAATCTGTCCCTGCATTCAATATAACCCATAAAAACAACAGTTCTTGATCTGTGAATTAGGGTGTCTTTTCTAAATGAACTTATGCCTCGCATTATACATGGTGTCTTAAAACGGGCTGACGGTTTTAAAATGGAATAGCAGGCAAATGATGACGGTTATTAAAGTTATTCTTGCAGGAGATTAATGTGAGGTCAGAAATTTAGTTTGGTAGATGTGTAGGGATGTTTCTCCATGTTATCCAAAATCAGTGAAGAGATAAATATAACAGTTGTAAACAATTTAACATGATAATGTTTTAAGGCTGGACATCGTTCTACAAAAAACCTGATGCAAAAAACGATACCAAAAAGCGTTTGCATTGTTGTTTCACGTTTAAGCATTGTTGGCGTCAGCTTGAAGCATACGCCGGAACAGAAAAGTCACCTGACCATTGTTGTCTGATTAACAATTTTTATTTAAATCTTTACTACAGAGATATTGTGAAATATATTGAAATAGTATTTCACATAATATACAGGATGGCTGATTTTAAAGTTTCTCCTGGAATATCTCGAAAACAATACATGGAATCGAAAAAAAGTTCCGAATGAAATTTATTTGTCTCGGAGGGGGCAATCGAATGATGCTAAAATAAAACCCCTTTTCCCACCACCTGGGTGGGGCGGGAGACAACTTTGAAATCTTAAATAGGAACTCATATTCTTTATTGCATATTCGGATTCCCTAGGAAAAAATGCATAAGATTGATCCATGATATTTATGCTTTTTATCCATGATATTTATATTATATTCTTACAGATAATGTTGAAATCGGTAAAAATGGAAGTCAGATAGAAACCAGAGGCTTTCAATAGAGAGAGAGAGACATGCCATTTCATTATTTTCCCATAGAAAAAATGTAATATGCTGTTAATAGGCGCCCTCTGAACATTTGCAATGAAACACTCAGGCCATCCATGAATGACGCAAGTAGTAACATTGAGGCAAGGCATTATTGACGTCACAGTAAAACCTGGGCGTGTCCAGTTAAATTTCCGATTTCAATTGTTAGACATTGCAATTTTTTATGTTTTTATCAGCTTAACATTTTTTTTTTACCTATGTTTTTAATTTTAAAATTATTTTCTGGACATCTTTTATTTAAACAGAAACGGCAAAAAAACATTTTAAATTTCAAGCAATTTTATTTTTTGTTGAAAATAATTTTCACAAAAGTACAAACTCATCTATTCCTGTTAAAACATAAATTGCTAAATAGATTTTATAAATATTGCTTTATGTGCATTTATCAGGCAAAAATATCCACATAATTCCTAATGTGTATTTTATAATTCCCATTATCAGATGATAAAATTGAACTATGCGAAAAATGAAATATACAAATGCTAATGAATCTCACATGTACAAATTTATAAAAGACAAAAATCGATCAGGAAGAAGTACGAACATTGAAAATGTAATTACTACAGAAATCTCAAATATTAACTATAGATAATTATAGTACCGTTATATAAACTTTGCCTGCATTTCAGTTAATTGTTTTCTGGCTCTTTGCAAACTTACTCTATATTTATTTAGCTTCATTTGTAGTCGCTTTTTTCGGGGTGGCAGCTAGTTCTCTTGCTGTTTGTTTTTTTCTGCTTTTTTAGTGGTGGTGTGTTTAGAAATAGTAATTTTCTTTTGACACTTGCAGTCTTTTCTTTCTGAAGTGATTCCTTGGGATCATCTTGGATGATTCATAGTGCACTTCTGATGTACAAAGAGCGGAAGGGGCATTGATGATCTGTTCTTGGTATTGTGAAGTGGATGGTGAAGGTTCATGGTAAAGGTTCATGGTGCTGTGAAGTGGATGGTGGGTGCACCATGAGTTGATGTTTTCCATGTTCTTGTAAAAATGGTTGAACTGCTGATTTAATAGATGGCTTCTCTTGCTGGCGTTATAAAATTGTTCATTTGTGAAATGTGCTGCACATAGTACGTAATTTTTACTGAACTTTTCAAAAGTTTCAGTAAGCAGGTCGCTTCTTCCATAGGCTGTTAACCATATTTTTCACCTAACAATGTCAAAAATAAAAAAACTTTATGTTAACGACAGCAATAAACTAAGAGAGTATAATTAGGCATATGTAATGTATATCATAAAATGAAAAAACACGAACTGATTTATTTTTGAAAAATTTCGTTAATCAATTTCAAAAGATTTTTATTTGGATTTTTACTGTTTTTATTAAAATTAAAAAATAAGAATCATAAACATTAAGTAATGAATTTCATAATTTATAATAGGTAAAATTGCTTATTTAGGATTTAATTTGATTTTTTTTTAATTTTTGGCGCGTTTTTTAAAATAATCGATATAGCTACTATAGTAAAAAATTATGATGACAATATATTTTTGGCTTTTAACAATATATTGGATTTTAACAATCAGTGTTTTTTCGTTTGTTGGAAAAAATGAAGGTTGGATTGTTGTTAGGCACTATGGAAGTTAACAATTTATAAATAAGATATTTATTTTAAATCTTGACCTCCATTATTACTTCAGACCCAACCTTAAAGCTGATATCTATTGTTTAAATCGTATACAAAATTAAGTCCTTGGTTTTCTCACAGGAGCGCTTAAGCGCACCGTTGATAGTTTACATTAGTGAATGAAACTAACACGAATTATTTAATTTAGTTTGTAATTTAATCCTTGATTCATTCAAAAAAAGATACAATAAAAATTTGGCCAGCATGGAGGCTTATTAGTCAACTGCCCTTTTAATTAACAATACTTTGTGCGTGGTTTTCTCACTAGGTGCGTCTTTGACGACCGTCTTTTAACAATGGAGAACATACACGCAATTTTATCCGTTAAGAATAGGTCTGGAGTAATAGAGGAGGTCATGTGTAAATAAACGTACCTCTCAGGCTCCGTTTGAAATCTAAAGAATGAAAGGTGTTTTACACCACGACGTTGGGCACAAAATTTTGCAGCACACCGCTGACCAGACATGCATGCCTTAGTAAAACAATCTGACAAGTTCTATGATGGTTTTCGCTCGTCGATTTGTTCGTTGCTAAACTTTGAACATCTAGCGAAACTTATAATCGAAACTATGACGTCGTCGTCGTCGTTACAGCGCCATCTGAACATATCCAATGAAACACCTAAGAGTCCGTATTACATGAAAATTAAGTAAATGACATGTCTCCCTATTGAAAGTCTCTGATAGAAACCTTCGGAGAAAGTGGAATTCCTCAATAAATAAAATTTAGAGAAATGAAGGTTCCTATTTAAGATTTCAAAATTGTCACCTGCCCCACCCCAGGGAGTGGGAGAGGGATGTCTATGCATAGTACCATTCGATTGCCCCCTCCGAGACAAATAAATTCCATTCGGAACTTTTTTTCGATCCCATGTGTTGTTTTCGAGATTTTCCAGGGGAAACTTTAAAATGGGCCATCTTATATATCTTGCTGCTATACTACGCTATCTTACCTAGCCAATTCGTGTAATGGCCTAACGTTTTGCCTAATGAATCCTAGTATATTGTAACAGTTTTTTCCATTACAATAAATATATTTTATTACTCCCAATTTAATTCATACTTTATCATTTTGAAACATTTAGATCTTTTGATGTTTTTTGAAGTCTTCATCTTATTTATAATATATGCGCTTGTTAAATTTCTATGTGCCTTAAAGTGCTTACTGTATTTCTAAGATTCCTTTCTCTCTATAGCTAAGAATAATGTTCTGATCCAAAAAAGCGTTATGGATGAAGTAATAATTTTAATTTTTCATCATACAAAATACACTAGTTTTGTGATTTTAGATACTGTGAAAAGCTTGCACGTCCATGTTTGTGGTCCCACATTCCACTGTGATCACAGACGCGAGTAAGGAGAAGCACCTTAAGCATAGATGCTGTGTTTACTCGATATACCGAGACTCGATACACATGCTTATATTTCATATTTCAGTTATTATAAGTCTTTATTCAGTATTACCGAAGTACATGATTTTTTAGACTCGTCCATTGATAAATAAATAAAAGTTTTATGTACCGTATAAAATATTTGTTTGTTTGTTGCATCTAAAAACATTATCATGATTCAATGCTTTAGACTGCAGATTCGAAACTAAGTCACTTTTTAAATAATAAATATAAACTGGAGATGAAACTCCAAACATCAGGTAAATGATATTATTTGAAAAAAGAAGGAAAAATTATGCGACCTGTATTCGAATCCAGGTCGCAGAATATTTCCTTCCATTTTTTTTTCAAATAAGTCACTTTTTTAATGTGGAATAGAAATCGTAGAGTGTAATCGAAGTAAACCTATTGGTAATTTGTATTTTTTTAACTTGTTTAAATAAAATAGGTAAAAACCCTCTAAAGGAATTGCATTCATGGATTTTGTCCAAAGAAAAACCTGAATGTTACCTAAATAACGTTTAGCCGCATATTTCAGAAATAGATTGAGATGAAGGTAAACTGATTCGAGGGATGGGCAGTTCAGAATTCCTGTAATCGGAATTGGAGCCGGAAAATTTTTGTCCCGACTTCACAACCCTGCCTGCTTATAAAGAACTTAGTCCTGAGCAAATGGCCGTTCTCGAATCTGTGAAAATTTTCCCTAAATGTTTACGTCATAATTTTCTATTAGGAGAATTCTCTCGTAAATTTTCTACTCACTCTGTCTCTCCCTCACACACACTCTCTTTCTCGCTGTGTGTATGTGTGTGTGTGTGTGTGTGTGTGTGTGTGTGTGTGTGTGTGTGTGTCTTCAGCGACTTTTCTTCCTTTCGGCTTTCAAATGGTTGTTGCTGCCGATCTTTAGCGACGGCAGCAGGTCATTGCCTCTTACTTCTATCTTGTTTAATACGCTTCCTTTATGAGACAAGTAAATTTGACTTAATGGATGAAAGCCATTTTATTAATTCCCTCTCATTCCCTCCGAACAGCCGATCAGATGTAATTATGTCACTCGATTCATTGGCAAAGAAACCCAATAGCGTGCTCTCGTGTTAGTTCGGAATCATCGTCTACTCTGCAGTGACTTTGAAAAATCGTGATTGTTTCTCATAGCAAACAGTAGATCTAAAAAGAGACTTTTGCTGAAATTTTATGGAAATTCTTTCAAATATGCAAAGTATTTTATAGCAAACTCTCTTATATTGAAACAAATAGCGACCTAAATCAGGAGCCCGATATTGCTTAAGCTACATAATAATATCGAGACGTCATTGGAATACCTTAACTCGGCGGTGGTACATTAAATATCCACCATACCGTCACTTCCGAATTTATTGTTGGCACTTCAAACTCTCCTCCGCTCGTTTGATATTTCAATCTGTTTATATTGAACTGTACAGTTCTGGATAGTTTTCAGGGACGCGAAATGTTTTTATTCTGAATTAGGGGACATTAAAACCAAATAATCAATATTCATTTTCCCCCAATCTGTTCCCCTTGAGTCGTTATTTGGACCTAAAGACGGGACACCAAGTATGAAACACCCTGTATATTCATGTGCGATGAGAATGTCACGGAGGTCTGGCTATCAAACGAAATGGTACGCGCGTTTGCAAAATTTTGATCATTTGCATATCCAGTCAAAAGGTAGATATTTAAGCAAGTTTTCTAAGATTCATTTATTCGGTTCTTCAACTATATTCTCAAAAATATTATAATTTGGAAAGGTATAATTTGATATTAATACGAGAATAATAATTTGCTCGTATTGTCGCAAAAGAATCTACCCAATATATTTTATAATAAAAACCCTTTGTATGACTCCATATCTTTGTCTGTTCCGCTTTGAATTCAGCTTCTATGTACCCTACTCTTAAGTGAATCCCGTATTACCTTTAGATTACTTGCCAGCGGTATGTATGCTGCTTAATCATTCATGACATCAATATTATGTTTTAAGTTCAGCAAATATATTAAAATTTCTTTTCATTAGACCTTTTTATTATTAACACTTGCTAATAATGGAGTTTAGTCTACAGCAGAACTGGTTTATAAAATTTCAACTTTCTTTATAAGCTAAAACCACAAATGAATTCATTATTTATAATAATTTGAGAAATTTAGTTGACTCCATTCTTTATAGGGCAAACACACATACAAAAAATAAAATTGGCCACCTTACTATTCGGCGAGCTCAAAGGTGAGCCACCAAAAAGGCAAAACGTGTTTTATGGAATGGGTTGGAAATAAAGACGTTGGAGGAGGGAGATCAAATTCTTTTCACCCAGCCGCTCTCCCTCAATTTTTCTTCTCTTGTTGCCCCCTCCTCCATCCTTTAGAACTTTTGTCTGCCTACCTTTTGTAACGAAGCCCTTCCGTCCTGGCGGCAATTAGCGTTCGATGGAGGGCTTCGATAAGCCAGGTGCTAATTGAGCGAATCGCTTCCGCCCCCTCATCACGACCAATCGCCTCGCTCACGTTGCGGAGGGGGCGACGGAGGCAAACCATCTTCTATCGCCCGATCTTATCGCTGATAATTCACGTTAAAAGCAAAACATGGCTTTGGTGCTCATTAGCATACAAGGGTAATTAGGGGCTAATCGTATACTCTTGGTCCAAATCGAGTCTTTTCTTCTGTTCTCATTCCCCTCCTCCCTCACCACCTCCTCATAGTGGTTCCATCAACGACTTCTATACCCCCCCCCGGCCTAAAAATGCCATCAATTCGTGCGCTTTCTATTATAGATATGACGAAATGGAAAGGGTGGGAAAGAATATTTCAAAAACATTAACAATAAATAAAACGTCGGTTTCATTTTTGCTCTGCTATTTGTTCCAAATTTTTCTTTTTATTCTTCAGTATCGTGAAAATGTCAAAACATTTCTTAGTCCTTTTTCAAGAAGACTCCTTAACTTTTTTTCTGTCAAAGTTAGTATAATTGCCTCAGCGACTCAATTTATGACTAATGTTTAATATTAGATTATCAAAATGCTTGACACCAGGTGCGTCCGATATGGAGACAAATAAGCACGCCATAAACTGTAGGAGATAACGATGGCTAATCCTAACATATTCAAACAATGCCAAAAAATATATTAGATTCGAAAATTTAATATTCTCGGAAATTTTGTTTTAGCATTGTAGTTATCAGTAAACCTTTGCCTGTATTCTAGTAGGGACAGGTCTACCTACCGACAATCAGTTCCCATCGTTAATTCATTTTCTAAAAAATAATAGATATATTGTATGACATAGACTCCATAGACAAGAATATTTGGACAATGCATGTTTTTCAGAAAAATTACTTTATTTATTTTATTTATTAAAGGCAGGCCCTTCTTTTACTGTATTACAGCGGCAACACATTTCTACAAGTTGTCTAAATCTGAGCAGGAATGGCTCTCCATTGCTCTAGCAAAGCTGTTAGAAGAAATTGTTGCGAAGACAGGCATGGTTTTCGTTTTCGTATCAGTCCTTCCGGTTCATCCCACAAGTGCCTGAGCAAGTCAGAAAAGCAAATTAACCTCACTTCACGAAACAAATACTGCACACTCTTTGCAGTATGACGTGGAGCTCGATCCTATTGAAACAGACAACCGTCACTTATGAAGTATTGCCACAGGGTAGGTAGGGCCGAATTATCCAGAACGTCGAGGTACACGACAGCGTTTATGGTACCAGGTACAAGAACCAATTGGCCGATGATGGGTCCTCCAGGAAAAAAATCCCAGACTATGATGGACCCTCCACCGAACTTAACCCTTGGAACAACACAGTCTGGAAGAAATTGTTCCGAGTTGTCGCCATACATAAACATATCCTTCAAACTGGAAGAGCGAATGCCGTGACTCATCACTCCAAAGAACAGTTTTCTATTCTTCAGCGGTCCAGAAAAGACAGTTGACACACCAAGTCTTCATGGCGCCGAACCCAGGGGGAGGGGGGGGGCACCCATGTCAACTAAATCTATTAGATGGGGGACCTCCCCCCACAAGCAGGATTGGGCCCGCCCCCCCCCCCCCTCAGCCCCCTCGAAAAAAAATTCTGAGTCTTCATACCTTTTTCACTATTCTAGAGATGCCTCGAATTAATATTTGTAATCATCGGCTTGTTACAGCTCTACAATGATAACCGATCCTATGTAACTATAGTTTAGTAGTTTAGTTACACAAGGTCGCCGTTTCCAGATGCATTCCCAACGATCAAAGCGGCAGAGGAAGTCCGAGGCATCTTCTGTCACGTTCTGTCAATTTCTGGATAGTCCGGGAAGTTCTTTTACTGTTGTTGCACCATTTGGCTTTCATCTTCTGAAAACATACGTTACAGTCGATTTTGGGATGTCCAGTTTGGATTCTTTGCCTCGTACAGAAAGATTACACAAATGACATCCTATGATGAGTCCACGTTAGAACTCATAAGTTCGGGTCCACGCAGTATAGCTCCGCAAGAGTTAATGGATAGTTAACAGAATTTGACCAGCTTTTTATTATACCCATGCCTTCCCAGCATACAGTTTGCCAAACTCGTTACTTGCATATCTTCAAATTTTCCGTCTGTATAGTGTAGATACACTATATGATCACAAATATCCGGACACATGCACGTTTGCGCTCTAGCCACGATTTCATGGAAATCAATAGGGCGTTGCACATCCCTTTGCTCGAATCACAGCTTCCACCCTTCGGGGAAGACTTTCCACCAAATGTTGGTAGGTACTTTCCGGAATGTTCCTCCATTCCTCCCGAAGAGCGAGAATCAGTTCAGGTACAGAAGTTGGCCGATGTGATCTGGCCCGCAAGCGTCTTTCCAATTCATCCCACAGACTCTCTATAGGATTGAGGTCGGGACTTTGTGCCGGCCAACCCATTTCTTCGACCCCTGAGTCCGCAAACCACTGCTGTACACGCCTCGCTTTGTGGCACGGAGCATTGTCGTATTGGTAGAGAAATGGCCCGTTTCCGAAAAATTGCCACAACGTTGGAAGTGCACAGTTGTCCAAAACATTTAGATAACGGTCGGAGTTCATGATTCCTTGCACAGGAACGAGCTGGCCCAGTCCGTACCATGAAAATGAGCCCCACATCATGACTCCTCCTCCTCCGAACTTGACTGTGGGCTCTGTGCATTCAGGTAAGAAGCGTTCTCCAGGTATGCGCCAAACCCAAACTCGTCCATCGGATTGCCAGAGTGTGTAGCGAGATTCGTCTGTCCACATTACACGTTTCCATTGGTCCATTGTCCAGTTTCTGTGGGCTTTGCACCATTCCAGACGTCGCTTGGCGTTGACCCTGCTGATGTGGGGCTTGTGGGCAGCAGCACGGCCATGGAATCCCATCGTGTGCAGTTCCCGACGAATTGTCATGGTACTGGCATCGTTTGCAGAGGCGTTTCGAAACTCTGTGGCAATTTTTCCGCCGAGGACTTCCAGTTGCTGCGGGTGACACGACGAAGTACTCGACGGTTCTGTCCGTTAATTTCTTGGGTCTACCGGTTCGTTGTTGAACTGTTGTTGATCTCCGGGTCTTCCATTTCATAATGACATCGCCTACTGTTGACTTGGGTATCTGAAGAAGGCTGGAAATGTCACGCACGGACTTGCCGCATAGGTGACATCCAACGATGGTTCCACGTTGGAACTCACTGAGCTCTGCCGAACGACCCATTCTTGCCAATGTCCAAGCAGAGTTGTGTCTGAAGGTGTGGGAAGATATTTAAATGATGTGCAAGTCATTATCATGTGCCACTGGGCCAATCGATGTTCTGTGAGGGGTGTCCGGATATTTTTGATCATATAGTGTAGATGATGCATATCAGCTACGTGTAATCGTGAATTTATCGATGATTTGGTAGTTCTTTATCGGTTGCCCAGTATAAGCGCAGCTATACTCTATCCAAAAAAAGTCTAAAATTTCAATTGTTAGCATTGTTAATTTTATTTTGCAACAATGCCTGAACAATTGAAAGCTGAAATTTAACTGGACACGCCCCGTCAAACTTTCTTCGGACAAAGTATAAATGCAAAGATAGGTCTACCTTCTGGACTCTCCAGTTTTGTATTGAGTGAATATTTAATAAATTATAACATATTTCTATTGTGATTTTATTTCGTTCAGTATGCTTTTCTTACGTATCTACAGGGTGACAATTATTGAGCTATATGAAATAAAAAATTCAATTTTCAAAAACTACTGAGTTCAAAAATTTTATCCAAATGTTAAAAGTAACTACAGATATTCGGATTTAGTTTATGACATGTTCGATATGCTTGCCATCAATGGCTATGATGTGGCGCAGACGAAGAGCAAAATTATGCAAAACTAGCTGAAGTGTCGAGACATTGATGCTTTCGATGACTCCTGAATGGCTGCTTTGAGCTCAGCGTTGGTTCCAGGGTTATTTGCGTAAGCTTTTTCTTTAATATTGCCCCACAAAAATGAGTCACAAGGGCTGAGATCAGGAGAATATGGCAGCCAAGAGATTCTCATTTCAGTGACTTCTCGATCGCGAATAGGGATTTTCAGTTCCCCAAATGCGGCAATTCTGCTTATTGACGTACCCATCCAAATGGAAGTGGGCTTCGTCGCTAAACCAAACCATATTCACATCAAAAAAATCCCAACATGCCCTGCATAAGTTATCAAGTTTTTCTTCTTTTTCATATAGCTCAACAATTGTCACCCTGTAGCTACTTGATGCTGACTATTTGATGTTTCAGCGCTATTCTATGCCAGCACCACATTACGGAAGAGCGCACTGCGGTATAGACCTGTTTCCCAGTTGTTTTTGTTTTTGTCTTAAATCCACACAATGATACTGTATTCCAGCTCAGATCTGCAGGTTCATCCACTGGAAATGCAATAAAACTGAAAAACATATCACATGTTTTAGAACAACATATCACATTTCAGATGCTTCTTCCAAACTCGTGGGCATTTTTGCATATGAATATTATTATTATTATTATTATTATTATTATTATTATTATTATTATTATTATTATTATTGCTGTTGTTGTTTTATTACTAATTATTACTAATTATTACAGGAAAATAAAGATTTATTACTAATTATTTATTCATAATATAAAAAATAAATACATAAAATTGTTCTGCGCCACATAAGAAGAGTGATTAAAAACGAAGATTTTCAATAAGAAATGAAAAGGGCCAATACGTTACTAATTTAATAATAGAGTAAGTGATAACTGAAAAACTTGTAATCAAATATTTCATATGAACTTCACTTCTAGGAGTTGCCATTATTTCTCATTATTAGCAATTGCCCAAACATTAACGTCACAAATTGTTCCGCGCTCGCATAATAACCATTCGATATAAGACACTGACCATTATTAATCCTTTAATAATTTGTTTTAAATCTGAAACTGTCAAAAGGCACATCTACGAGGTGCGATCAAAAAATTCCGGGACTGGTTTCGCATCTCGCCGACAAGTAGCAGTACAGGTCACAAATACAGTAAATTATAGCCCTAACATTCACAAATCAGATTTTTAAATGATTTTGTTTCATGCACAGTGGGAACTGTGCAAATACTGCTTTTGTGACCACGTGTGAGGTACAAGTGTGAGGTCGTCTGCGATTTTATCATGGGCATTAAATTTCAGAACGAGCAAATTCGAGCAACGAGCAATCCGAGGGAGGATGTTCGGCGAAAGCTTGAAAAAAACTGGATGCTCTACCTTGATAATATATCCTCTCACTGAGCTTTCCTCACACGCGAGTATCTAGCGAATAACAACACGATTTCGCTTCCACACCCACCCAACTCGCCAGACTTGGCTCCTGCAGACTTTGCCTTCTTTCCGAAAATGAAGAACCAGTTGAAAGGTCGGCGTTTTGATACGATTGAACAGATCTAGTGCAAATCGCAGAAGGTGCTTGACTCGTTTCAACAAAAAAACTATCAGACACAATCCTGAAGTGGCACGCTGGACTCATTGTATGGCTTCTGAAGGGGACTATTTTGAAGGAGACACTGTATAAGCTTAAATATATTTAAATAAAATATCTTCTGTTTAAATGAACCAGTTCGTGTATTTTTTGATCGCACTTCGTATATACGTGTATAATTAGCTTATACCGTGTGTTTCAAAAGTTCCCGAACGCAGCAGATGACTTTCCCTGCATAACGTACTGTAGTGCAGGTATGCTGAAGGGCTGGTAGACAAGAGCCACTGTCTCTCGCCTCTTTTTTTCAATTAATGGATGCTCCCAGTCGTTACGAATCCCGCTTGACTTTTTCTTATGGGGCTATGTTAAGCACAGGGTCTTCGAGACACGACCTGCAAGCATTAACGAACTGAAGGAAAGAATTAGGCAGGTGATGGCAAATACTCCTCAGGCAATCCTAATCAATGCCTGCAGTGCGTTTGAGCACCGACTAGCGTATTGCCAAGAGGAGAACGGTGAACACTTTGAGCAAATGGTGTAACTTACATATACTATTTCCTTTGGGAATGTAAAAATAAAATAAACACATTTGAGAACCTTTACCACTATGTAAAACGGATTTTATGTAATTTATTTCAGCACATGGTTTATTTTAGTGGTTGGCCGAACATTGCTCCTGCTGTCATAGGTTAGGCTTTCCCTACATACAGAAGGGGCAGTTCGGGAACTTTTGAAACACACGGTATATTACTGGTCTATGTAAATATAGATGACTGACAAAGTGGGATTTCATTGCAGCCAATTCATCCAAAATTATATGTTTTTAATAAATCTAAAGGAATTCCTCATAATCTGTTTCGTGGGGGATATCGGAGAGGATTATTTTCCAGACCGATAGAGTAGAACAGATAAACAGGTTATTTTTTTTCTAATCTGATAAATGCTATTAAAGTAGATACCTCTATAGTGTGATTTGATTCTGTAAAAGAGAAAGCTACTCTATTTGCGTGTACTATAAATAATCTTCAAAGTACATGCTGAGGGAAAAAAATAATAACTAAATGGATTGACTTTACTTCTCTTCGTCTTTTTTTTTTTATTTCTTCAGTAGTATTTTCCATTTTATTGTCTTTTATCTTCCTAAATTTTTTTCGTTACTCACCGGCGGAAGGCAGGCAGGCAGGCAGGCAGACTCGCATCCATAGCCCAAGGGGGATCCAACCAAATTTTCCAGTTTGAAAATTAACTTTTCCTAGAATCGAAATGAGTTAAAGAAATTGTCGCAAAACCCTCGGCACTCTTAAGAGACTTTTTCTATATTTTTATCCATTTCACTTTTGTCATTGTGTAAGAGGAGGAGGAGGAAGCAAAATCCACCCTCGATTCGGGGTTCTATTCTCTCTCTTGTTGGTAGAAGAGAGTCTCTCGAGTCGGTGGCCTCCGGTGTCGCGACATAATCACTTTCAGACGGGCTTTGTAAAGCGAACGAGCGCCTTCTCTCTCGAGGCAAACGCCACGTAATTTGTTGTTAAATATTTTTTGATTGGCTGCTTTTGCCGCTCAATTCGCGCTGATGAGATGGCGGCGCAGCGGCAATTAGGCCTAACCTTTCACCGCGCCACTTCTCTTCTAACGCAATTACTAATGTCATCGTTGGATTATTTCCGCGTTTGACGACTCGTGATTGTCTCCTAATTCAATTGGGAACGGCGAAGCAGTTCCGCCCTCAGTGCGCCTGCGCATCACCATCGCCCGGATCCATCCCGAACCTGGGCCTCGATCGCGCCTCAATTATGGTAATGGCCGTCCGATGCCCTGGGTTACGAATCGAACAGACTCGGTTTCCCCCTCCTATAACGAAAATCGACGACGACGACAAGATGATGATGATGATGGTGATGATGACTGTTCACGGTTGGAAAATCAAGTGAAAAAAGACGGGAAAAAGCGATAATGGATGATGGTGCGAACTAACAACGGACTTGGAGAAGAGATGCCAAAAAGTACGATTCGAAGAAGAACCATCGACGGCCAACACAACTTCCCCCATTCGGTGTGTTATTGGGGAAGCACAAAAGAAAACTCCTTCCTTTGGTTTGTTTATTGCATTACCCGATATTTTGAATAGAAATGGAAAATTCAAAATCCCTTGACGAGGGAATTCATAGCCTGCCATCCAGAAGAAGAAGAGATGTGGATTGCTAGACGGAGCCTTTTTTTTTCTTTTTTGTTTCCGATCAACTTTTCAATAAATTTCTTCGTTTTCTTCTAGGTTTACTCTTTAAGATGATTAAAATTAACGCCATTATTTTCGCAGTCTTGGTACGTACACTATTATCTTCATCTTCTGAATCAAGATTCCCATTCCCATTAATGGTTCCTTATTATGAGACAAGAAAGCATATTGGAAACTTAAGAGTAATGGTTGTCTAAGAACACATTCAGTTTCAGTAATCAAGGCAATGGAGAACCATGTGCGCAATGTCAAAATTCTTTTAAGTGACGGGGAAAAATGTTTAAATGATTTGCTAGTATTAATTAAAGAAAAAAGTAACAAGGAATGTTGATGTAGAAAAGTCTGTATAGGAAAGAAAAAAGTTCTAAACGCAAAATACATTCGAGATATAAAACACCGGATACGCAAGAATGAGGCGTCTCTTGCCGTTGAGAATGAAGACATAGCCTTCGAAATACATAGCTGGCGTTTCATAATTCGGATGCTTTTTCCTTCCTATACAAGGGTTAATCGACAAAGTATAGAGGAGTCTTCAATTATTACAATATATTTCCACTACTGCAAATTGTTTTGCCAATTAAGGTTATGCAAGCAATCTACTAGCACATAACTTATTAATTTTACACAAATTCCAAAAGAATCATGATTAAGGAAAATGTAGTCTTAGAAAATTTCTCAACATCATCGACCAAATTTTTGCATCATAACTTCGGTAATACTACTGAAAACTTTATTTACAATATTCCTGATTTTGTGACAAATTTTAGAATGTAAAATAACAAATGTAGGCGAATTCTTGAAAAGATTTTCAATGGAAAGCATAGCTCAAAATTCAAATTTAGCGAATACAAAGGTTGCTTGAATTAATTTATAAATATATCTTCGTAGAGATAAAAATTTTAACTATATCCTATTTTTGAAACGACGAAAAACACTTCATAAAAATTGACATTGTAGAATTAATAACGCAATAAATACTTTAAAGCACCCATGTGACTCTTTTTGGAGGAATATACAACCTGTGTTGAATATGTTTGGTTGATTAAAATATTTAAACTTGGATCGATCTTTGCAATTTAATGTCAGAATTTGATTTTAATTCGGTCTCTCTCCAATAATAATAATAATAATAATAAGAAGAAGAAGAAGAAGAAGAAGAAGAAGAAATTAATTCTCCCGAGGAAGGTATAGCAGAAGCCCTGAGATCATCTATTTTTACCCTTTTATCTCACCTTTTAACCCCCCTCTCCAATTATTTAAATCGAAAATTTGATTTTCTCGGACGTAGTATTTCGAAAGTGTAAAAGAGCTCTATCTTCTTTCGTTTCTCATCATTTCCGATCGAATGATATATCACATGCCATATGTTGCCATAGTTCTATAGACCAAGTGACTGCCATCCCCACAACTCCGACCCCATTGGGACAATGTAGATCTTACCTACAGGAATCTGCATACCGAATTCCACTCCATTACATACGTAAATAGATATAGACCTTTTGATCCCCTCTAACACCCACCCCCGAAACTCCAACTCTAGTGGGACAATCAAAACCAAACTAAATAGTTAAGGTGCACATGCCCATAGTAAGCTACATTCCGAATTTCAACCTTCTACTTCAAAAAATGCGGAAATTATGAAGGGGACGGACGGACAGACAGACGGACATTGTGAAAACAATAAGTAGCTCCATTCTTCCGCTACTTAGTAATAGTGGTAAAGAAAATAATTAAAAAATAGTCATTGCTCTGTATTGGTATTGCTATAACAAGAAATTAATCCCCCCAACGAAGATATAGTAAAGTAGCGGAAGCGTTGAATACAAGCAAATTAGCCTAGTTAAAAGTCTGAAGAAGTGAGGGATTTAGTGGAGTAATGGAAACGGGGGTTAAAAATGGGAGATAAAGAAAGAGTAAAAATATTCCTCTGCTTTTTAGTCTCTTTATTTATTTTTTACCTTTTTTCCCCCACATTTTAACCCCCAATTTTGATTAAAATTGATTTTTGAACCTAGTATTTAGAAAATAAACTATTTTCTCTCGTTTCTCATCATTTCCATTTGGAAAACGTTAATAGTTTCTAAAGACTACGTGACAGCTACTCCCACAACTTCGATCCCAATCTGGCCCAGCTTCATACCGAATATCTTACCTTTATTACCTTACTAGCTGGGCTTAGCGTAGAGGGAACAGTGTTAATTTGTTTCACTTAAACACCTTCAATTGTTTTCCTTATTGACTAGATGGATTCATGTAATTCTGACCCCATTAACTCCGAATTTAGTGGACCAATCCAAACGAACTAAATAGTGAAGAACGATGTGGCTCTATCAACCTGCGTACCAATTTTCAATATTTTTAGCTATTTAATAATAATAATAATAATAATAATAATAATAATAATATTAATAGATAAATAGATAGAAAGATAGATAGGTAGATAGATACATAGCCTTTCCCCGAACATCGCCATCTTCAAATTTAAATTAAATTTTTTTTTATTTATCTCTTAACAATACTAACCCACCAACCCTGTATTTTCTTTCAATGTGCATTTATTGCAATATTTGAATTTTGTTTATATACTTTTTGGACCTAGTTCATTATTATTTTAACTTAAATGTTAATTTTTTAATTACAATTAATAATTTTATTCTCTATCCAGGGACCTAACTTGTCGGCTATCCGGCCATACTGGCCCTGGATAGACAATTGTTTCTGTAATAAATTATTTTAAAATAAAAATAAAATAAAATAAAATAAATAGATAGATAGATAGATAGATAGATAGATAGATAGATAGATAGATAGATCGACAGATACAGTTTCAAAATCAAATTATACAATTAAGCTTATTTATTGCCGCTTTTTCACAACAAAGTAATCGCGTTTTATCTAAGGAATACACGCATATTTCCATTGCAGAACTGTCTTCTTCAGCAAGTGAAAAATTCAATAATAAAAACAAAGAATAAAAGACCAATCAGAGCGTAAGAATACAAAATTTAAAAAATACATAAAAGCAGTATCCTTCCTTGATATTTTCTTTATATTCATTTCCATAGATTCCTGGTGTAATTTTCATTATTAACAATAGAAATGGCCTCTCTCCAAAGCCATAATAAGATATTTATGAAGGAAAATTTGTAAATTAATTCAAACCGAAATTATGTAGTCAAAATCCGGATTTTGAACTTTCAAGACATAATAGAGAGCAAATGGCCCAAAAATATTTTCTGACTAATTTTATAGAGTGTCTCAAAAAGAATTTTACGAGTAATTTGTCATTGTGTAATGACTTATTTCCATTTATGTAAGAAAACACTTAATTCAACTGGTCGTTTTCACTCGAGGTGATTGCCACTAGTAATACGTAGGACATACAATATGAAGTCAATTGGTGGACTGATCGAGTAGGGCTTTTTCCACTTAAGATCTTGTATATCTTCCTCTCCGCGAAAAAATATGAATCACTGTCATATATAGTTGCACACATGGGAAGAAATTCACTTCAGATGCAAGGTCTATAAAAGACCTTGTATAGACCTTGTTCAGATGGGACGTCTGCATTGCTACCAATGGCAATCAATTGAATAATCGTTATTTTAAAATAATGCTAAAATGATCGTTTGTGTTAAAAATTGGGCACCCTGTTATTGGCGAAAGGACCAATGTTTCTGCAGTAATGCCGTTTTATTGTGGACTAAGTTTTTGAAGCAGTTTTGAGGTGTATAAATTAATGTATATGTGCAAGTGTATTAACTATTCTCTTTTAACGTTTGTGGTCTATTTTTTTCCAGATTTGCAGAACAAAATGAATGACATAAAACTTGATTATACTTTGTCAATGTTTGTCAAAATGAATTTTACAAGGGGACCAATGCAACCGTAGTCACAAAAATATTTACGCTGTTTATTGGAATGTATAAAATATCCGCAAGTGCCAGCGTTGGTTTGCCAAATTCTAATCGTGCGTTTTTGTCCTCTTTGCCACTCCCATGGACAAAGACCTGCTGCATAAAGATCCTCGTTAATCAAGTAAGAGTTATCCAAACATCTTAAGGATTATCCAGTTCAAGAGCACCTTAAACATGATAGGGAAGGTCAACAGACAAGGAGTTTGGGCCCATACCAACTTTCACCGACAAAAAAACCCTCACTCGGCAAGACTGGTCCAGCAAAAGACTAGAGTTTTTGGCTCGGCAATTCTATCCCATCCACCTATTCCTCTGATGATTGTCATTTGTTCAGATCTCTGTAAAAAATGTGAAAAGATTCCAAAATGTCCATGTCGAACCTCTAGGACTTCTTTGCATCACAGCCAACGTCTGTTTTTAAAGAATCGTATTCAGAGTGTGGTTTCACGATGGGTAAATGCGATAGATGATGATGGCAATTATATGATTGATTAAGAACCAAATTTTATAAAACGACATTATATTCCGGTGCCTCCAATACTTAAATTGTCTTTGAATCTTTTAAAGTGAATATTCCGACGCCGTTCTGTGCATGAGTGAACGTTTGGTAACTGTAAATCACTTCATAGAAGGGATCACCTATTATGTAATTATTAACAAAGGAACATTAAGACTAAAAAGTAGATTGCAAGGCTCTGATCAGTGCTGGATTAATTTTCTATCAGTACTTTTCCCTTACCATAAAATACCTTCAGGTAGAATTGTGCCCGTTAGTAAATCCTTTACTTGGTATGGATTTTTTAAACATTAATTTGTTTAGATAACATAGTTAGTATGATGGAATATACATTAAGATGTATATACATTAAATAAAAAATACACAAATAACTAAACAAAATTAAGCTAGCTTTTTATGGAGGTAATTTCTATCATTTCACTGTATTCTTGTTCCGTATCTCGTCATTTACAAAATTCGTCTTATGATAAAGGAGGTTCTCTTTAATTTTATCTCATAAAGATTATACAGTGTGTCTTAAAAATTCGGTCTTTGAGGGAATATTGAAATGTTGCAGATATAGAATACATATAGTTAAAAAAGTATAATCTAGTTTAGGAATGTTGGAATAACTGAACAAGTGAACAAATTTTGTGTGTTGTGCAGTTATACGAATGCTTTTCATGCTCGTATCAATACCTGCAAGGCTCAAATGAGCACCAATTCGAATAGTTGTTGCCGTAGTGCTTTTCCTATCTGAAACAAAAGCTATAATATCGCTATATTATCGCTATATTATATTTATTCATCTCTGTGTATTTTCAATATGCAATATTTCAATACTCTCTATGAGACCGGACTTTTGGAACACCCTGTATATAAGGCCGTATTTCGTTAAATTATTATTATTATTATTATTATTATTATTATTATTATTAACGGAACGTGTTTTAAATAAAAAGTATTATAAAAATAGATATCTCATAAAGGGTAGGTTGAAAAATAATGTATTTTTATTGGGGATTTTTGCAATCCTTACTTTTGCCTCACGCCTTTCGTGGAACAGCGCTCTTCAAGAGGCGTAGGAGGAGGAGAAAGAGTCTGTCTATAATGGGGGTAAAGAAAGAAGGAGTTGAAGGAGGGGGGTTTGAGGAGGGGGTCCGCTGACTTATAATAGCGCCGCCAAACGACGCTGTAACGAGGGTTCTCGTTCGGCTGAACGTCGTCAAATTCGTGGAAATTGGATTTGGACGTCGATGGCAGTCGAGCTGATCACCTTCCATTTCGTCGTTAATGTAGTGACGTCACGTCATAAAAGGCACGGAGACTCCGCTCGACCCCTCCCCCCTCTTCACTCTGGAAAATCTCTCCAATAAAAGAAGATGGCAGAGAATGAACGCGGGAAGAGGAGGAGGAGAAGGAAAAAAATATTATGAACACGAAAAAACATTAGCTGTAAATGAAGCGAAATGAACCGACAGACGAAGGGTGGGTGGATGGTGGTAGGGTGGCTATTCATCTTTGATTCATCATCGGTCTTTAATTTAGTAACTACAATGACATTACGAGGAAAAAATAAAAGGAGCCAAGGGAGGAGGAGAAATTGATGGAAAATCTTATTTTTCAAACAGTTTTAAAATTAATGGAAAGCGAAAAAAAAAAGAGAAGAAGAATAAACGAAATTTCCTTTAATGCTCCTGCCTAATAAAAGCCAGTAATGAATGAAGGGTAATACTATATTACAGTTTTGCTACATCATCCGTTATATTTTCTTGGAATTTTCTTTTATATAGGGACCTTCCAATGTGTTTGCCAATTATTAAGATTCAATTCATTATTTAAAAAATATTCTATTTTTAAAAAATACTGCGTTGTTTATCAGCTTTATGGAACCAATAGCCGTAAATCTTGGAAAGTAGCCATAAAGAGAAGTTAATTAATTGAAGAAATTTCTTCAACTACTTCATAATAACAAGGTAAAAAATGAAAGGAAAAAAATTCCCCGACCTGGACTCAAACCAGGACCACAACATTTGCTGTCGCAGCTCTAAAAAATTTAGCTATCGCGGATAGTGAACCGCAAAGCTGTTACAATGTGTCCTTATGGAATTCCACGAAATCACATGATAATCCAAAGGGCAGTATTAATGTTCATCAATTTATTTGATGGTTTAAGAATAAAGAGAATTCCGACTTGCGAATCGAGGACCTGCTCTACCATTT
This sequence comes from Rhysida immarginata, assembly GCA_023313115.1. Taxonomy (NCBI): domain Eukaryota; kingdom Metazoa; phylum Arthropoda; class Chilopoda; order Scolopendromorpha; family Scolopendridae; genus Rhysida; species Rhysida immarginata. The sequence continues at coordinate 347,901 of JAHWFO010062673.1, read as the reverse complement.
GATTTGTCATGTAACTTCATGGAAGTCCATAATAACGCATTGTAACTGTCCACGAAAACTCAATTGGTGAGAGCAGCGACAGCGAAAGGCCTGGTCCCTGGTTCGAGTCCAAGTCGCGGAATTTTTCCTTTCCTTTTCTATCTTATAACTTGGATCTTTAGTTTTAAAAAAAATGAAAAACTGATATGTACAAGTGTCCGAACGAGGATTTTGACAAAAACTTAATGTAGAAAAAAAAATTAGAAATTTCCCAATTAAAATTATAGGGAACTCAAAATGTAACGAATTTGAGATTGCGGGTAGATAATGCAATCAGGCATTGGCGTTGAAAAAATAAAATAAAACAGTCGCGTGCTTTTTTATTTATTTTTTTTACCCCGCTTAAACCATAACTGAAGTTTATTTTTCTGAATAAAAAAAAATTATTTCTCGCGCTAGCATTACTTTTTTTTGTGTTTCATTCCCGGTCGTGGTCACGGAATGATCGACGGCATCGGATGTACTCTTCGTTGGCGGACCCCGTGGCGGAAGAGAAGGACATCACCGGCGACTGGGGTCACTGTAGCGGGGTCCGTGATTGTTGGTGTAGAGGGGGAGGTAAGTCGGTTGGAGCACTTGATAATTTCCATTGTAAACGGAGAATTTTTCTCCAATTACGGCCAAACACGGGTAATCAAGCTGCTGAGAGTGACGATAATGAAATTTCGCCGTCCATTACCTCGTTGCGGGGAATTTAATTGAGTTTCGAGGGGGTGGAGGGGTTCGGGAGATGAGGGGGTAAATGCTTCGTTGTCGTTACCGTCGCAACGGAGCCGCTCCACACGGTTACCATCCCATTGGACCGACGAACCGATGACGTCAACCGATAAGGCGGAGCCTGGCCATTAGTGAATTGTCGTCGACCAATAAGAGCGATCGTGTCGTCTCCTTTCTGATGCGTCGGTGGGACCGTGGACAAAAGAGAGTTCTGCCGACGGAGGGGGGAGAAACACAGGTCACCTGGCCGGACAGGGCCTCGTGTCATCGCTGGTGTTCACGCTACTATACGTCCCGTCGACGATTCCTCGTACGGAGCAGGAAAGAAATTTATAAAATTGCATATGCAGCACTGTTACTCTATAATATAGACCAAAAAAAGGACGACGAGAGCGAAAAACTAAAGAGCCGCGGGCGGACGATGAATGCGTCGGCGACGTCTTCGCTCGTGTGCGCCGCCGCCGCCGCTGCTGCTGCCGCTTTCTCTTCGGCCGCCGACCGACTTGAGATGAAACCATCGCCGAGCATGGTGGTTGTCTCGCCGTCAGACAGCGTCCCATCCGTCGCAACGACAGCCGCCGCCTGCACCCACACAATCGACGCCATTTTGGGACTCACCAAAGACAGAAAGAAATCGAACTGTATAGACGCGTCCGCCGAGTTCAGCACCGACCTCTCCCCGGATAGACCGCCCGCCGGAGCCAAATTCCCCATGGACGGCAGGCAGACACAACAACAGCAACAACAACAACCCAAGGAGGCACTCATCGCCAACGGTCAGACCCCTTCTATACATATATAAGTTTAATTTTCCTCTTTTAAGTAACTTCTTTACACGTGAGATCAGTATTCCCACGGGTTCCGATGTGAATGTCGTTGCAACACGTGAGGAAAAAGTTAGACTTTGAAAAACTTAAAAATAAAAACTTCTTTTAAACTACTCTTCTTCTAAGTATTAAGAATATCGAAGTTTTATACATTTCACTTTTAAGATCACTGGCTCTGTTACCTTTATATGACCGGTTGCAGGAATGTTTGTTTACAACTATTAAGAACATTTAGATTAATCTACCCACTGAAAAGAAACCCTCGATAACCTTCCTTGCATTTCCTTTATATACTGTAAAAACAGTGGAAGTGAAAAATAAGGTTCCTAGTAAATATGTAATACAATTTCAAGCTCCTAAGTGCTGTTCGGTTAAATTGCATCTTCGCTAACATGAAATACTCCAAAATAATAACAATATCAACATTAATTATGTACGATTCTTAAAAAGATTATTTCACTTCACAATAACAATCTTGGTCTTTGATCTCACTAGACTAAAATAAGGATCATATCGCGAGCTGTTAACTCCAGTAACCCTCCACACAACCCTAATAGTTTAACCTGTGAGTTGTATATCCGAGTGTCATTCAGTTTACAGCCATTTCCCTCTCTTGTTAGCGAGCGGAACGTTAATGTTGTATAAACGGCTGGTGATGAAGGCTATTTAGAGGTCTATGCACATAGAAGAATCCGAATAATTCACAAGAGTATGCAATCTGCAAGTCATTTTAATGAAGGTAAATTTGTTTTTTTATAATTTTGAAATAATTTGAGTTATGGATGGTCGCTGTTATAATCAGATCGAGGTATGTGTGAACGGTTTCCTTTATAAAATACTTGGAAAATGCAATAAAACAGAATCTGCAATGACTTGAACTGAAGTCGTCAGGTTGTTTTTAATTCCTATGTCAGTAGTTAGAGCAACTAAGTACTAGGTCAAAATACTTGTATAGCATAAGATTAGACCCTTCTTAAGACTATTTAAAACTTAACATTATTTTACTTGTATAAAATAGCTTTCTTTATGGAGTTAATCTGGAATCACCAATCACACTTATCAACTAGGCTATTCAAAATGATTATGAACTGCTAATAGCTAAATTTTCCATAAGGTCTTTAGCAATGTGCGTACACGAGAAAGCGAAAATTGACTGCTAACTTTAATCGGGAGAATGATGATAAGTTTAACGAAGTTAATCGAAAACCCTGAAGTTGGGCTGCGGACATGTCTAGAGCTATCCGCCTAAAATCGCACTTAATACTGAAACTGTTTAGATCACGTGTCTGTATGTTTAGACCTTGATTAATGAAACTTTATTTAAAATAACCAAATTTATGGCTTTTCATTATCATAAGATATTTCTAAAATGCCTTAGAAACTTAATTATTATCATTGTAAATAAATTTTAAAACTATTAGCAATTCAATGAGATATTTTATTGCGTTTTTGCTTCCAAACGTTGTCATTAAATTATCTCCACTTGTGGTAATTCAAGAGGAAAATTTGATTACTATCCAGGTTGTTTGAAACTGCATTCCTTTTACATGAAAATGACCGTCCAAATTAAATTAGACCATATAATATATGTTGAATGAATGCTCATTACACATAGGCAGATAAAAAGCTGAGGTTCTTAAGCATTTAATATTACTTAATATGGGGGGAGGGGCATCAAACTAATTAACTAATAAGAAATGATTTAGGATTCTTGTTCTAGCGGCAGCCACATCTCAACGCGTTTAACTTTTTCGTTTCTTTCCAAATTAATTCGTTCAATCCACTTTTAAATAATTTTTGCCTTTTCATTATCAGCCGATAATCAAAAGGTTATATACTTAATACAATATATTAGTCAACTGAATCAGTTGCCGGGTGACGTGTTAACGAGATGCCAAAATCCGGTTACTTCTTCCCGGGTAAGGCTACTATGTTGTCGACTGTTCAAACCGATCCTTCTTTTCCAAATCGATAATACTTTGTCTGTCATATATCCCATTTCGAATTTTGAGTAATATACAATCGTAAACTGCCGAAGATATTATCCCTAAAACGATAATAGCGGTGGAAATCCCTGCCGATGGATCTAAATTTTCAATGATTATCGATTCATACTTAAATGTGGATTAGCTAAACGTTAATCACTTGGGATAAGAGATTTTATTCGAAGCTCTAATAACAAACATGTATTTTAATAAATATTGAATTTATAGTTATGTTAAGTATATTCAATAAAATTTAACGACTTGTGCTCTTATAATACACCTCAGCATGTCCGAGCTGTAAGACCGTTTAATCTTGCTGCTTATAAAGTATTTTACTGCATTATCTTTATTTTCCTAAATTTATAAACACGATGCGATTGCTTTATTGAATTTTAAATTTCAGATTATAATGTTGAAGATGAATTATTTGGTTTGATTCATAAATGAAATCAAAACTTTAGCACTCTCCGTGCCTGTTGGCAATAATTATGTTGTTGCATTTGATAAAATATTTCCCTTTCGATTTCCTTTCTTGGAATCAATTATGTATGATAAATTAATTCTTTCTTGAGCACAATTATGTTGAAGTGTTTTTTAAAGTTGTTTTTGAGCAATTAGTAAAAAATTAATATTTACACAATATTAAATCTTCGTGGTTGTTAAATCTTAAGATGTTAATCGATCCGCTTAATGGTTCGGTGATCTATCGTTAAATCTTTTGTCGTCGTTATTTTTACAATGTGAAAAATAATTGGACACTTCCTACGCAAGAGTCATCATATGTCTAATTACACGTCGACCACAACACCTGATAAAACTTTTTTGTTTTTTTTTTCCTGCTTCACTAGCGGACATTAAGCCTAACATCCTTCAACAGTTTTGCTTTCTTTCTCCTTAACGGTCGTCGCTTTAATTGAAAAGAAACTGCCTTTCTAAATCTGTTCGAATAATTCGCAATTCTATTGCAAAAATTCTCAATTTATTCTTTTTCATTATAAAAGAGATTAACAGCAATGCAACAGAAACGCTTTAAAGACAAAAGATGTAAACGTACTAAGTTAAAAAAGATTATTACTTGATAGAAATTTACAAAATGTTTTTACAAAATATTTGAACAAATTTTCGGCTTATATTCTAATATATTATTTAACATTCAAATAAACACACAGATCATTTATAAAGGAAGAATACGCAAAACGCTAAGTTTGTTTAGAAGTTAGAAGTGTAAAGGATTTGTTATGTCTTTACGAAAATTCGACTAAAGTAGGATTCTCTAAAACTACTTTATCATTTACGATAAGTAATATCTGAATAAGTTTATACATACGTTATAATGCATAATATCTTTATAATAATGAGGCGCTAAAACCTTTCTGTTTCCTAGTAAACCCGATTCATTTATCGATTAATGTCAGTATTGCTTGATTTCAACCTAACTACGTGAGGATAGAAAAGTGGAGCACGAAATGCTATGGTAGTTTTTTTTAGTGAAACTTTAAAGCGAAAATTATAATTAATTAATAATTAATTTAATTTTAAAACTATATAATTATTTATAATTTATCGTCTCCTCTTTTTAAAGACGATTACCATTAAAACCTACGGTTATGAGCGACAGACCGATCCTAGTCGGGGATCGAGGGAGCCCGCGTGTCTACTCTTGTTCGTTGCTCAGTTGTGCGCACTCCAAAAATACACCATCAAAACAGAAGAGATGAGAAATCGTTTCTTCTAAAAACACCGCAGGATCTACATTCTACGTGTAGACGCACGTGCAAAGCTACTTTCACATGGAGGGGTACCCCATAGGCCTGACGAGGGTCCATTGGCCGTGTCAGTGACCAGGAGCGCGGCTGCAGTTGATGCCGCTTTTGTGCTCGGATCTCGTCAAAGGCCTCGGCCGGCAACCCCGCTGCGACCGCCGTCAAAACCCTCGTCGACGGCCGAAGGTTGGAAAGAGGGGGTAAAAAAAAAAGGGAGGGAAAAACTCTTTTGTCAACAAGAGTGAATAAGGTGTGAGTGGCTTGAGACCCTTTGCTAATGATGATGTCGTGGTACTGACACCCTCGATGTATCGAATCTATACCCTACCATAAAGATCAGTAGTAATTAACTAACAATCATGAAACGCCATTGAGAGCTCAACGAAGTTGCTGATTCATTTAAAGAAAGTCTTCAAACAAGTATCGTCCTTTGATTTTTCGAATAGGCAATGTCTATATAGTCTTTTGATTTATTAAATTAATTCAACAAATCATATTAGAAGATATCTCAAAGATATTCAGTCAGTGAATCTAAAGACTGACTGAGTTGAAGGGGGCGAAACGGTTTTAGCATTCAATGTCCCTTGGGTGTCGGTTTCGAATATCATTGGGGAAGATTCCAAGACCTTATCCTCAAAACAGGATCACCATCTGATAATTTTTCTCTTCTTCTCCTTTACCCCATGTAGAACTATACTACCCCTAATTTATCTTCTATACGGTAAAGTTACCTGATATCAGCTGTTATGAAAAATAAACAGGAAGAACGGTAATGAGCAGTATCTATTTAATCTCATTTACCACTTTCAAGCTATTTTGCACTAATTTGTTAAGGAAACATATGTGTTGAAAAGATTAGTTGATGAATGAGGTTCATTGTAAGGTGTTATCGAATATTTTAAATTGAATCGAACGTTTATTTTGACTAATGAATGTACATTTATATGCTTAATTTTTAATTGCTGTCTATAAATTATCACTGAAGCAACAACAATTAATTAATTAATTTTTTTAACCCAAATTAGTTTAGGTCCTAATTTCCTCGCATTTTAAATTGAATGTTGAATCTAAATCTAAGCCATTATCTGTTTTTAAAAAATCACAATTTAAAAAAATAACCCTGTAACACAAGCCTATCCAAACTTGTGTACCTAACGATTTACACAAGAGCAATTTATTAACGATATAAGTGCAAAACACTCATCGTAGGCCCTACTTGAAAGTTCAAAGAATTTCGAAGGTGATGAAATGCTTAAGCCCATTGAATTAATATTTCATTTAATGAATCTTTAAAATGGTTCAGTGCGGAAGAAACTTGGAGGCAAAAGCCTATTTCTTTATAAAAAATTTGATTTAAAAGTACTCGCAGGCTAATGCAATATAAGATTGAATTAGAACCCTCCACAGGGAAAAATAATTTTTCGAAACACTTCTAAAGTAGGTAATTGTATCAAGGAGAGACAAGAGGATAATTATACGGGAGAAAAAGGCTTTCCAAAGTATCAACTATCGATCAACGGAATTAGCTTGCCTGACTGTGTTCCCAGAAGCCGTGCACTTTTCCCTTTAAACTATAGCGCCAGTTTACTTTCTTTTAAGATAATTCTTAATTTCCTATTAAATATCTTTCCTTAGTTTAATCAAAAAATTAGAATTTTCCGATCTATTTTTCCTTCATAAATCCACTGTTGTAGTAATGATTCTTTCTAAATTGGAAAAACGAAGAGTTGAATACTTAGCTGCCCAGGCCTACATTTTAATTAAGATATTATTTTAATTATATTAAAAAATTATTCGTATATGTTATAATTCCTTAAAAACGAAAGTATTAAAGGATTTCGTCTACCTTGCTCTCACGCACTAGCAAAAAGGAGCAAACAAGCAGCAGTATGTTAGATTCGCTTCCTAGAAATTTTTAATGCTTTTCTAATTATGAAACCGCTCTGTGTAAACGTTCCGTTTATTTCAATTTTTTGTAGTTCAAAATTTGCGGCAGTCACAAATTATTTTCTCTAAAGTTGCTGAATTAAAGTGATGCTCATTTCAAAATATTTACAAATAGTGGGTTGTTTCTAGAGCCTCTATATAATTCGAATTTACATATGTCGCACAACACCTGTAACTCAATCTACCTCAAGGTATACCGTAATCTTCTTAAAAATTCAATAACGAAATGTAAAAAACCGTATACAAAATTTAATATTAAGCATATTATAATGCTATTTTCTGTAATATTCATAGTAAAAATACCACTTTGCTTACACAGAAAGCTTTATTTTCCTATTCTCCCCATCTGATGGGTGAAAGCTGAGATAATGAGATTTTTCTCAATACGTAAGTCCGAATTTTACGTGCGTCGAACTTACGTAAGTCAGGAACTGTCTGTATTTCAAAATATTTTTGGGAAAATAGGAAAGAAAATTCCACAGCCTGGACTTTCATCAATAATTAAAACATCTGAAGTGTGGCGTAGGATTAAGCCCTCATAGACCATTCTTGAGTTATTTTTTTATTATATTTTTGCTCTAGCCTTATTATTAATTTATTCAATCCAAACTAGTCCCCAGAAGTTGATAATAAACGAATTTTGATATTTTTTAAGCCTTAGCTTCTTTATAATTTACGTATAAAATAATTACTAATAATGTCATCAAGCGATTAGTAGTAGATGTAAATTTTGCATTAAACCTAGTCAATTGGGAGTGAAAAACTGGCGAAAAATAAGTCGTACAAACCAGATTGTTTATGTTTCCCATATAGAAATATCCCAGAAGAGTAAAAATTAAAGCCTATTTTGGAAAGAAAAAAATTCCGCATACAAATGTTTAAGTAAAATTGAAAAAATATTTTATTTCATCTCCTTACTTTTTCCACCCGCTCTCGCCTCTGTTTTTGTCACTTAAAAAGAGACTGGAGCATTCAGAGAGCCGAAGATCAAAAACACGCGAACGCAGCGCAACTAGCGATTTTCGATTGGTCGTTTGGAAGCACGCACGTGAAAAATCAACGTCCCTTTGGTGTATTGAAGAGTTCGGTCGCAGCTGCTTAATCTGATCTGACTGACTTGATTAATCCGATTAACGAATTAGCTTGGAAAGTTTCTCCAGCAGTTGGACATTTTAAAACCAGTTTAGTTAAGAGGGAAAAGGGGGAATTGGGAAAAGAAAGAAGACAAATAGGAGGAGAGCAGGGGTTTCGTGTTTCCATGAAGAAAATAACTCGAGTAAACATGAAGATGTTATTCAGAATTATGACAATACTGCAATACGCAAGAACGAATGTATATGATGTTTCTGGTATGTAATGCTTTCTATCGCAAAGAAATCCTAAGAAGTCTGCGTACTTCACTCAAAGTGAAATATAAATATACATATGTTTCAGTGTAATTTTGTTTGCTGTTCATTTTTGTAGTTGATAAATGTTAAGTCGTTTTTTTTTTCTCTTTACCTTGGAGTTTTTCGTGACGTTGTGTACAGCTTTTTATCCATTTTTCCATCTGACAGAGTTTAAGAGGAGAGGGGAGAAGGAAAAAAGGGGTTTTTTCGTCTTTTGCTACTGTTCCTATCTGTTCATCGGAGACCATCACGCGATCGAGACAAAGAAGTTTCCTCCTCTCTCATTCTCTGCCCGTTGAAATCTCTTCAGAAGGGAAAAAGAAGGAAAATGTTGGGAGAGGGAGCGAAAGAAAACGAGGAAAATAAGTGGAAAGAGAGAGAAACTCACAATCTCATCAGTCCCCTCACACACACACACACACACACACACACATAGAGAGAGAGAGAGAGAGAGAGAGAGAGAAGCAGTCAATAGTTGAGTGCCGGATCGCTGCCAATGAAAAGACGATTAGCGATTGGTTGAAAATCCGGATGACGATAGACATGACCACGATAGACCGAGATCGACACGAGCGATGGTGACAACGCGATGCCTGTCTTCGCACGACCGACCCCCAAAACACACTCGACGTCCCCCATGTTCTTCTCTCTATCCGTCCATCCATCTCTTGCCTATCCATCTTCTTTCCTTCCTTCCTTCGCCTCTTCTGAGTCTCCTTTCCGCTCAATCGAGCTGCAATTCGCGAAGGATTTAAAGCGGTTAATTGCCCTCCAAGTTTTTGAACGGAGAAGACGAAATTCTTTTCGGTTTGAAGGATGGTCGGTTATCCCCAAAGACGCGAGACAATAATTTATTTTGGCTTACAAGAATTTGGAAAGAAAAATGTCCCTTAATAACAAAAAAATATATTAAATTAAATTAATAGCTGTATAAAAAGAAACAGGTTTATTCGAAGATGAAAAGAAGAAAAAGTTGGTTTGTTGGATAGAAGCCAACATTGAATTGTCACTGAATTCTTATGGGCTAATTCTTAGAAGAACATTACAAAATATTTATTTATAAATGAAAAAGCAAATAAACCGATATTTAATAATATTTTATTAATAAATTTTTAATATATATTATAATGTAGACGACACATTTCTGTCAAAAGAGATTATACATAGTCTATTTGCATTTTTCAAAAAATCTAATATTTATCTATAATGTTGTGTTATCATGCTGATGAAAAGAAGCAGGTCCTCAACACATGCATACGTGTTGCATAAAAAAATCTTATAGTCTAGATTCGTATATTGATATTTCTATACAGCTCGGCGTGCAGTCTAGGAGGATTCTAAGTTTCTTTCTAGGTGAACTATCTAAATCCATTATCTGACGGTGCTTACACATAATGGGAGTTCACACGATGCTTATTTACATTGTCAGATAACACTATTCGAAAAAAAAAAACCATAAGTGCATAAATTAGTTTCAAATAAAAGTTCTATAATCTCCACTTTATAAATCAATAAACTGATTTAATTACATGATACAATGTAAAATGCCGACAAGAACTTTTAAGCAAAATTGACAATTAAAATCATAATTTTTTTAAATAAAATAAAAATTGATACCTACAGGAGAAATTTTTCTTTTGTTTTAATCGTATGTGAACAATTAAATTTTGTGTTTAATTAAATTATAAAATACCAGTAAGTTGAGATTAAATTGCAATTTTCAGGAATAAAATAAAATTTTTCAGCAATTTTGCACAAATAATACAAGATATAACTTGAAAATGACTGATGAACTATCTTATGTTTCTCATGATGTCTACTTTTCTCTTGGCATCTTACATTTAGAATTGTCTCATTCTTGATGTGCATAACTAGCCTTCGGCTCTTATTTGGCCGTCTTCTTCAGAGAACATTACAAATAACAACTATGGTACATCAAAATGGGAAGGTTAAAACTCCTTATAAGAAACCTCTTTATAACGAAATTTTCTGTGGAACGAATTTTTTTAAAGTTTGGCTGGCCACACGCAGACCCAATGTTAAATGGCACATTCGATACTACGAAATTCTCTTTATAACAAAAAACTTCTTGTTTCACTTCCTATTTTCTAACACCTTCATATATCGAACTGAAGTTGATAAAAATACGGTACGGTACTCTATAGCTTTAAGGTCTATTTCAATTTTTGTGCGCCGGAAGTCTCGTTTTTATGTGCAAGTCTCGTTGAATTTGCGCGATTTTTATGTCGCTTTTCAAAAATGATTTCGATAAGTCACGTGTACAGTAATTTTTATTTTTTATTAAATTAACCGAAATTATCATACACTATTAATAACGGTGAGTTACTAAACAAACAATTTTAGTTTTGTTAATGTTGAATGCGATCGATGATAATCAACATTTATAGCCCACGCTGTACATTCACAGAAGTAAAAATGGAAAAATGTCAAAAAAAAACAAACGCTCCTGAGAATGTGTTTTCAAGTTTTATGAAAATTGACAAGTTATTATGTACCTATGCATTCCGATTTTTTAATTAACGAAAAATAAGAAATACTGTGGAATGGAACAAACAAAAAAAAAGAAAATCTCTAATCCACAAGGAGGTATTCAAAGAATAAATTCAACATGAGTTGAGAACCATACTGAACAAAAAATAAGCAAGTACTGTGGAATCGAACAACCAAAAAGGAAAACCTTTAAACCACAAGATGGATTAGAGTTTTACTTTTTCTTTTTTTAAATAATAATGTTTTATTGTTAACTTTTTTATTGTTGCTAATTTTGTTAATTTCATCAACACAATTTTTTTTTCACTTCTTTATTACAAATTTTCTTTATAATGAACAGAATTCTTGGGCCCCCTTCGAGTTCGTTATAAGGAGTTTTTACCTGTATATACTAAAGAAAATGCACAATTAAATAATGGGCCAATCCACGCATAAATTGTAATTTAGCTAAATTCTTTTTATCTTTTTTTAATGGAATAACTTAACCTTTATTAATCTCGTTTGAATTTTTTCCTTCACTTATTATTATATCACTCAACCTGACGTTCTTACAGTTGAATTTGGTCAACTTGTTCTAGCATTATGAATAATGACATCTGAAACTTACATTGATATTTGGGAAAATTCTGCACTGCCAATATTGTGGCAACAGTTTTGATTGGACTAATCCTGTATCAACAAGGAACTGCAAGGTATTTGCAAACTGGCCTGGACAGAACCTCAATATTAATCCATGGAGCATCAGTGGGATGAATTGGAGCGAAGAATATGAGCTAGATCACGTTGCCCAGTATCTGTGACTGAACTCGTCAACACTTTTCCGGAAGATAATTCGTGAAACTATCAACGAAAATTTTATGTAAAATCTTCCTCGGAGAGTAGAGGCCGTAATAAAAGGAAAAGCAGGTTCAACACCATAGTAATTTTTGTGAAATCATGGTTGCAGTACATAAGTACAGATATCCGAGAACTTTTGATAACAAAATATATTGTGTGATTATATATCTTGGAAGTCACAAAAATTATCAACTATATTTTAATGCGTTCAAGTTGACCACTCTTAATAGTTGATGATATTTTTGGTATATACTGTATGTAAGTCTGTGCTGTCTTCATTTTAAATTAAAGCACCCGAAATACTCGTATTTTATTATTCACGATATATAAAAGTGCTAATTAATCTCAGTATAGGATACCGTATAACACATTTTTATTAATTTACTTCCTGGATAGTTAATCTTTATTCCAGCAACTTTGCTGATGCCTCAAAAATTTGGAAACTGATCTTTATTCCCCACAAACTTTGCTCTCGTGTCAAAATGCAGGAGAGTGATACGTTTGGGGACTGATTCATTAAAATGATTTACAATATAATCATAAATCTCGAAAACATGCTCAGTTCTAAATCTTCTGTGGTCATGTGCTTGTATAATTTTAATAGAGAAACATATTTATTTGGACCCATAGCTGATTTTCTGTGAATCATATTAATTTTGATCCACTTTTGCCGTGTTCTCATTGAAAACAGGTCATTTTCGAAATATAACTGATATCTCAAAATATTAAGGATGACTGATAGCGTTTTCCCATTTTTTTTTGCCTGGCAATTTGAGGTAATTTCACTTTAAATTTTCAAAATAAAAATGTTTTTGCTTCAAATATTTTTAAATGTTGATGCTTATATTCAATAATAGAGCGAAAGGGGTGAATAAAAGATTTTTAAATTACAGTGTAATCATGGAAATTATTTTTTTCATTTAATCGACAATGCTTTTTTTTAAAACCTTCAGGAAAAAACGGTTTCATACCATATGAAATGCAAAAATATTATATCACGCTATCGTGTAATTGTAACCTATTAAATATGGAGGTCGAGTCCATTCAATGTCTTTTGTGAATAACAACCATCGAGATCAAATATTAATAGACAAAAGAACCATTTTTGGAAGTGATTTAATGTTGCTACTAGGATCTTTTGTAACTCATTTCCATTGCTCCTGCTTTATTCCCTTTCACAATCTTCGGGTTAAAGTAAACTGGCTACAGTTCATTTTTATGATATCAAACTTAAATTAAAAATGATCTTATAGCATGTATTGTTAATCAGAGCCTTCTTTTAGAAAAAAAAATTAGCTTTAAAAATTTTCCTCTTCTTATACCCGTAATTAATTATTCCAGACGACACGACAATATTCAGCGGGTATAATTAATTTCGTTACATTATTATTATTATTATTATTATTATTATTATTATTATTATTATTATTATTATTACTACTACTACACAGAAATCAAATTGCTAATTTTGATTCTTCTGCTTATATTACATTACACAGGTATCAATTGCCAATAGGCTATCCAGTCTTTCATCAAGTTATTTCTCCCTATAGCGGAGAACAGAGAACATGAAGCTACTGTTCAACAATAATAAATTTAATGACCACGAATCCGCATATCGACAATATTATAGGAAAGAGGATGTATTTATACAGAAAACAACCAATAAAGGAACAAATGCCCAGTTAGAAACAGAAAAGAAACCATTTGATGAATCTAATGAGATGTATCTACAGGTCCACTGTCCGAATTAAGAAAGGTAGTGGTCGGTTTTTTGGCAATCTCAACAGATTCCAGAGTCTTCAAAGTCCTAGGTTTTTGAATGTTGTGAAATTTTCCTGTCATTACTTGTTCCGGTATCCAAAATATGCTTAGCGGAGCTTAAACATTCTCATTTGTAGTTTTTAACATAGGCAAAATACTCCTTAATCCTGATCTTAATCTTTCTCCTACAGCCCTGTCCAAATCAACATATTAGTTCCTAATCTCCTGAACAACCATTTTTGGAAATTTTGGCAAAAATACGCAATATTAAAACTAGAATAGATCGAAAAACAGAATGCTGAGTAAAATTAACTCCGTTGTCGAAATGTACATACAAGATCATTAAAATTATGTTTGTGGAAAAGTGATTTCATCTCCTATTATCTCCCTTATCTTGTAAGTGTAAACAAACCTTTTTTAAGGATGTTTCCATAATTGCAAATTAAAATCGAATTTACTTCTAAGTCTCAAACTACAAAATCTAATTTACAATGCTTGGTGTCTAATTAAAATTATTACACAGAGGAAACCCAAGATAATTTACAATATTTGCCTTTTATAGCAATTCTTTTTGTATCATAAATTTCTTTGTAATTTATCCAAATGAACAGCTTTGGGGGGAGGGATGATTTAGAAAATACCTCGATTTACGTCGTTTCGACTTACGTCTGTTTCGAATTTACGTATAAAAAATTAATAGAAAAAATATAAATCTCAACTTCAATCGATTTAGCCGAACTCAACGAATATGTTTAAAAGCATAAAAATAAAAAAGAAAATCTAAAAACTAATGCTGAAGTGGAAAATCACATAATTAGGATTAAACAGTAAAGGCTAATTAATATTTTAAAAACGTACATACAGTAGTTACAATATTTACACTTACTTACATAGCTGCTGGAAATTCAAACGTAATTTTGTGCGTAACTTCGGTCTAGAAATAAGTGCATTTTTATTTATATTTAAACGTTTAAAGTGCTGTAGAGTATTTCATAGCGCCTGAAAGCCTTCTTTTAAATCATTTTTATAGTCTTTGTGTATCCACAGTTTCTGGCATTCTGTTTTACACAATTGAATTTTTTAATGTTTTTTTCCTTTTGTGTTATGTTATTTTTCAAGTTATGTAGTTTTTCGAATTATGTCGCAAGTCTTGGGACCATTTATCGACGCAAGTCGAGGTATGTCTGTACAAATATTATAACCTATCCCAGCGTATTTGCAAAAATAGCATACAGTCGAATCTCGATATCTCGAATTTCACGGAACGGAAAAAAAGTTCGAGATCAAGAGGCTTTGAGATATGGAGGGTTACTTTTAAATCAAGATTTCTAGGTTAATATAATGGTACGTGTATACAGAATTACGAGCGTCAGAAAAACGCAGGAATTGCGCATTCTTAAACGACTTGCATGCAACAGACTTGACAACAAGACTTTGCGAGAAATGCTTTCGTAGGAAAAATTTTTCATAAGGAAAAAATTTTTATTCTCTAATTTATTTAAATGCTTTCCATTTTGCTGGTACACGAAGTCAAAATTCGACATAGCGAGGTTTTCCGAGAAAATGTTTTGAATTAACGAGGGTAAAATTACATTAAATTAATTGTGAAAATGCAGGGAAATAAAATGTTTTAGAGATATCGAGATTCGACTGTATAGTCTTTTGAATTTTATAATTGTGACTGCATTAATACATTAGCTGAGTAGCGAATGAAGAAAGCATTTTCTACCCCTTGAATCGGATGCGAAAAACGAAAACAAAAAAGAATCTGGAAATTCAACCTGAAATAATCAAAATCTACCCAATTTTGATTCTTCAGTTTTTGAAAGAGTTTTCAAGATTCGAGTTCTTTGTAACCCTTCATTCGATAAGCTTAAGCTAACTTAACCTGATCTTAAACTTTAGGAATTAAATCTTATTCTGTCGTATATGGCAATTAATTCTTGAAAATGAGAGAATTTACAACCTTCATCACATAATATTAATGCGGCAACAAGGGCAAACTATGCTTTTATCCAAAAAAAAAAAACAACCAACGTTTCTCCATAAATCTTGCTTAAAATGTAAAAATTGATTTATATTTCCTGCAGTAGGATTTTGATAATCATATTAATATAAAAATCTATATAAAAAGCAAGTTTGACATGAGTGCGTGTCCATTTCGGGAAAAAAAGAATTAATTGCTCATTAAATTTAACAATCGGCCGTAACTTGAACACGCCGACTGAACATGATGGTAGCGGCTGTCGACGTATCCCCTTTAAAAATGGCGCCCGTATGAGTTGCGCCGCCCCCCCCCCCCGCATATAATATGCGCCTAGGAAAACTATGAGGCATCTCTCACCCACCGCAGCCGTTATTGGATCATTGTCAATTGATTAGAGCGTTGGCGGGGGTCACGCCAACATTATTTCTCGTTTGTCGTTCGTTTCGCTTCTTGCGCTTGACAAGCATTTCACGCTTTATTTCGTCGGTCGAGGCGAAGTTGGGTCAGCTCGAGACGCTCGCACATTTCAAGCAGCTGCTCCGTGTCCCATGGGCGGCAGCGGGCCTCCCTTTCCCCACTTCTCCCTTTTCCTACTCTTCCCTCAATTCCCCTCCTACCTCGAGCGTTTACGGCCACTGCCAAAAGGAGCCGGGCAGAGTAAGGTGCGACCAACGGTGTTGCGTTCATTTGAGCGCGCTCAAGATTATCGGCTAAACGTTTACGACCCGTTTATGATGCTTGATGGACTCGAGACGGATTAAGGTCCCACCCCCAGCGCACACACATGCAACAATGGCGTAAAGACGAGGGCCGACAGCGGGTCCAAGGATTTCTGTGCCCAACTC
This sequence comes from Rhysida immarginata, assembly GCA_023313115.1. Lineage (NCBI taxonomy): Eukaryota > Metazoa > Arthropoda > Chilopoda > Scolopendromorpha > Scolopendridae > Rhysida > Rhysida immarginata. The sequence continues at coordinate 331,291 of JAHWFO010062673.1, read as the reverse complement.
AAAAGGATGAACACTCAAGGCGCACTTTTGAATGCGATAGGCTATTGCGAATCTTCTTTTATTTTGTACTAATATTTATTAGAGTAAGTTCCCATTCATTTTCATGTGTGCAGGGGAAAAAATTTTATTACATAAATTCGAGGAACAACTCAAAAGTTCTACTTATTTACGAGTTTATCATTTAATCTCAACATTTAAGTCTTGTTTTTTTAATATACTTCAATAGAAACTTACGCCATCAATAAACAAATCAGGAAGTTTCACCAATCTAATCCTATCCAAAAGATCAAGAATACCCAACCTAACCTGTTCTCTTTAGAAAAATTGATATTTTTTATTTTTTTATTTTTTAGTTAAATCAGAAATAAGCTTAACAATATACAAAGGTAATACGAAATTGTGGGAGCTTCAAAGAGAATCGCATCTCATTTTAATAAACAATGAAAATGAAAAATTAATTTTTTTTTTTTTTCTATACATCAAACAAATTCAAAAAATTTCTACAGAAATTGCTAGCCGAGTATATTTCATAAATTTCTTTTCAGAAATACAGAGCGGTTATAGTTAAACAGCAGGTTTTTAGAATCGTTTGTTATATTGACCAATTTCTTTATACTGTCGAGCCTCACCATAGAACTTCTCTGTGGCGAAGGCCGCAGTTTCACATAACACTTTACTTTACGTTTTACTATACACTCATAGTATCCCACATCAGAAATTGGTCTATAAATAACTCTAAGGAATTCGGATCTTGAAAACCAAGATTTGTGACCTTTTATATACCCACAATTGTGTAATTACCTAAAATGACAATTAGCAAATTAAAGCAAAATTAGCGCTAAATATTACCCTAGCGGGGATTTTTGAACTATTTTGTTCAGGGTTTTCGATTTTTTAAATAAATAAAATATTGTCTGTGACCACCTCCTGTTTAATTATAATCATCCTTGTACATTCATACCTAACTGAGTTCTAAGTGACTATCTACAGTAGATTACAATAAAATCAAAACAATATTAATTAACTAGACCTTAATTAATAGTCTCTCATCAAATATTTAGATCTCATATACAGTGTGGTCCGTTTAAGTGTAGACATGAAAATATCCCGAAAACAAAGCATTGTACGAAAAAATGTCCAAAATCAAAAGTGAATTACTTCGGGGGGGGGGGGTAACTTTGAAATATTAACTCAGAAACTGGATATTTAATGGTATTCAGATTGTACACAATATTCGGGAAGTGTTTTATTCTTAGTGTTTTTTCAATTGATACAACCGTTTAGGAGATAGAAGCCCTGAAGTGTGGTACTTTTAAAGTTTTGAAACCAATTTTATCGAAGACGACAAAGAGATAGAGGGTAGGTCTTGCAGACATTCCTATTTTACTTTTTGAAGAAATCTGAAGTCAGAATTTCAAAAATTCAAAATTTTTTAATGTCCAAGCAAAATCTTGGGGGCAGCTGTCCTATGGAGGCAGAGTCTGTGCGTGTGTATTGAAAAATATTGTATTTTTGAAATTCTGACCTCGGATTCTTAAAGACCATTAAAAAGTAGAATAGAAATGTCTGTAAGACCCATTCTCTATCTCTTTGCCTTCATCGATAAAATTGGGTTCAAAATTTTAAAAGTTCCACACTTTCAGCATGGTTATTAGATGCTTCATCTAATAACCATGCTTTCAGGGCCTCTAACTCCTAAACGGTTGGATCAATTGAAAAAACACCAAGAATAAAACAATTCTCGAATATTGTGTACAATCACAAAGGGGGAGGGGGAATAATTTTTTGGCTAATGAATTTGCCTCGCGAAATAATTCACTTTTGATTTTGGACATTTTTTCGTACAATGCTTTGTTTTTGAGATATTTCCATGTCTACATTTAAATGGACCACCCTGTATACGCTTACTTTATATACATGGAATCATTAATTACAGACTTGTTAACTATATCATGAAATAAATGATTTATTGAAATACAGACTAGATAGGTATACAGTATAAAATGTGGACTAATGGTTTTCGGCCTGTGGCCATCTACAGAATCATCCACAGAAATAATTTCGAGAATATTATATGTAAATGGAAAGAACCAAAGAGATTGTATGTTCTGAATGACTCTATATATAGATGGCTGCAGGCCGAAACACATCAGTCCATTTAAATAAATTTTTCATAAAATAATAAATTTTAACTATATATATATATATATATATATATATATATATATATATAGTCCCTATTTCAACAAATAATTACATTTTATTGTGCTAGAAAATCACCATTAAATAGGAGGAAAACTTGCGCTAATTTCAGGAAACTCGCAATTTACCTTCAATGTTTCACACACGGACAAAACAATAAAGAAAACAAAAGTGAATCCAAATTCCAAAAGAGTGTCAACTTCTTTTTGAGAAATCAAAAAAAAATTGATGAATTTATGCATTCATATAGAAAATTCCACTTGTAAAAATTGTAAATTCGGAAATTTTCGTTCCACGGAAGCATGAATAGAAAATAATATTTTCAGACGTGAAAACTGAAAATGCTAAAATAAGAGAATTGACCCCTGTAGAAATCCAAGATTCAGTTCTTTTGTTAAACTGTAGAAATTCAAAAGACATTCAAAATACTCTTTGTTCCTGTATAATCTTCCATAGAGGTAAGAAAGTTCACACTTTACTCGGCCTTCTCCGAATTTACTTACATTTTGATCATCATATCAAGTTTGACTTTGCTTACGTAGAACTCTTCAATCGAATCAGAACTCTCATTTTTTCATTTATTCATTACTTTTAATTTAGCCAAGCGACTTCAAGAATTTCTTCACCAAATTTGTTCTTTATTGGCTATGCAAGTTCCATTTTTTATACTTCAGCGTTGGAACCAAAATTCTTTGCTATCAACCTAGATCACTACTTTTCTGGATCACCTACTACTTTATCATGGCAAATGATTCCATCTTCAATGCACATTTGGACAGGCATTCCATTTCTGCAGGCTACAAATAAATGGTTTATAGAAACCATATAAATTCGAAATTATTATTTATTCCTGATAAATGTCTAAAATGTTTAAAAGCATTGACGATAAATTTAAAAACAGCATTTATTTGAGGTTTAATCTAGTGGTAAAGGAAAGCCCTTTTAACATTTGTCAACACAATATTTTTTCCGGTTTCAAAATATTTGGAATTATAATTAAATCGAGTGTTCGGTAATTCGAATGTTTGGAATTGCTGGAGAAATTACTCCAACAATTTAGTAAATATAAAATAGGAAATGAAAGATTGAAATTTTAATTCCCTGGACCGCGAGTATGCGTCTCTTGTTCTTACTACTGGTTCTTCGCAGAAACTCGTACAGGAATGCTATTTCATTTCATGAAGTCACACGACAGTCTAAAATAAAATAAACTGGTCTGCAAGTCGGGAGTTTTATCCTTTCATTAATTCATCAATATTGATAAAATAATATGGGAATTAAGTGTTGAATTTCTAGATGTTGCTTTGCTATACAAGTATCTACGATATCTCAGTGGCAAGAGCAGCGAGACCGATACTTGCTGTCCCTGATTACTTCCTGGGACAAGAATTCCTGCTTTAATTTTCTATTTTATTGAAAATTTTAAAAATTGAGAAAAATTTTGAAGTTGTATTCTCATAGAACTGGGGAAGGAAACAGACGAATCAAGTAAAAGCACTTCCATTAGATTTAATGAGATTATGTTTCCAATAATAGAACAATCATATGCACCTTTTATGTTTCCTGCTTATCCTTACATATTAAGCTAATGATGTACATAGAACGGTGAATGGGTGTTTCTTTAATCTCAGTAGTGTAAAAGAAAGACTTGACGTTATTTAAATTTTGTTCACAAATAGACCTATTTGCTGCACGGTTCAGCTGTAGGCTGCATATGAACACTTTCTATACTTTTTGAACCTGCGTAGATTGTACACAGTACAATGAAAAGTAGCATCTATTCCAAGTGGATTGGCGGGTTCAGTGCGTTTTTATAACCCCGAAACTCCTTTCTTCCTTCTGTCGTAACTTATGATTTATGTATTGTCTGCCTGTTCGTGTAGATATTTTTTTTTAAAAAAAAAGAAGAACTAATAAGGGTAATGGTTCGAAAGCATCGTTTCTTTTCATTTTGACCGACAGGAGCGCCGTTTATTATTTTTCGGTGGGGGTGAAATTTCTTCCGCGTTCGCCGTTTTTTGATTTGTCGATAAGAATCTGTTTCAAATTGAAGGAAAATTACCGACTTCCGCAATGAATTAGCGCCACGTCACGTCGTTCACTGGAATCAACTAAATGAGATTAAAGGTTTTATCGTAGATTACACGGATTAAACTATGATTTAATTATTAACGAAATTTTTAATATACTATTGATCTCTTATTCAATGAGTGTTACTCGATGCCAGCAAAACAGGACGAAGGAAGGGAAAAGGGAGCAAAAACGGACCCAACATTACTCGACGCCTTCCTTATTCATCATTAACACAAACACACAGGGCTTCCTCCTCCCTCCATTTTTCATGATCTGGCACGAGATTTAAAAAAATATCGACTTCTTTCCTTCAGTGTATTAAGTACCCTTCTTAGGTTCAAGAAGCCCGTGTTGTAAGTGACCGAGTCAGAATGTCTCTGTCACTTGAACTCTAATGAATGATTGATCTATTTCGATATTGAACCGAGGGGCGACAACGTGCAGATGAAGCCATTTCGTTATTTCGAGGACGCTTTTAATGCAAACCATAAATCAAAGAAGGGAGGAAATCTGCGCGATAGAGGAATTTTTATGCGCTCAAAAGAAGGAAAAAATAGAAAGCCATTTAAATCTAATGAGAAAACAAAATGTTTACAGAACGTTATGAAATCCTTTAGCGTAATATTAAAATAAAAGAAAACTCTCCTTTATCTCTATGGAAAAGCAGCGTTTCAGTCTTATTAGTTTCTTCAGTTTCATACGCGTTTAAATTGCAATTCAACCTGCGTCCTTTGAAAGTGGTAGGTGACTTACCGTATAAGCAATACTAAATAAAGATGAAGAGTGGTTTTACAACACAAAGCAGAAAATGTACACATGGTGAATAAAATATATCGAATGGTTTCGCCTTTTCTTCCGACTTTATCAAAGACACTCATCATCACGTACCCAACAGTACAGAAGTCATTCAATGTAAACAATAATTCTCTTTTTATAACGAACGTATCTATCACAAACCTACTTATTCAAGTTCCACTTAAAATAAGAATAGCATCTTAAACTATCTTTCAGGAATATCTTCAGATGGATAATACTGAAAAATTTCACTATTAATTTGTAAATAAAATCTGATTATATACATACAGAGTGTAGTTTTTATTTAGTTATTATTTCATTTAACTATAATTATTTACAGTTATTTTGTAAATAAAGTCCTTCTGAACATTTATTTATAATTAAAGTTTTAGACAATTCTATAAATGAAATATGTAAAAAAAAAAAAAGAAAGAAACTCATGATCCGTGACGAGACATATATTTCTGATCCTGATTTTCTAGTTTTTATTTATTTAATTCATTTATAATGCTGTTAATATTTTTAAAATAAGGAATTCAACAACAACAACAACAATAATAATAATAATGCATGTTCTAGAGAATGAACATAACTTCAAGTGTCAATTATATAGGACTGTATTTGGAAGAAGTGCCTATATTTATAAATTTCTGTAAGCTCGTCTTACGTTAAGAAAACAAATTCCTTGGAAGAATATTATCAGATCGTTATTTCTACTTATACAGACAGAAATGTTAAGTAGATTAAACTATTCATTGAATTGCTATTTGTGTGTTTGGGCATCCTTTAAACCTTTTGATCGATTTCAACCAAGTTTGATGTGTCTCACCTAAGCTACTTATCGATAAAGTCCATCTCAATCGTAGTATGCAGAGTTAAAGCGGTTGGAAAAACATGGCGACACTTAAATTTACCAAATTCATTTCAAGTTTTTAATTCTGCACTTTTCTTTGTGTCTACAACGGTAGGATTTATTTATTATAATATTGAAGAAATTGTTCAATATAGTTAACACAATGATCTGATAATGTCGACAAACACTCAACAAACAGAATAAGTACTTTTCTTGGTAAATCATTTCCATATAACACCTTTGACGGATGGAATCATTTATCTTTTGATCTTAAAAGCAATTTGTTAAATTGCCAGATTTCAGAGTGACAATCATCGTATATACAGGGTGTTCATAATTAAAGGACCCTATTGAAAAGCTGCCTACAGGCGAAGCCAGTCATCAGAAAAGTGTGAAATTTTATGAAGAACATAATGAAGAGATGGGAATCTGTTTCAGCGAAAGAAAAAAAATTAGTTACGAATTTTGCCACCAGAGATGTTCTTAGACGACGCTTTACTGAAGAAGGTGTCATCAGCCGTCACTTCCGTCATATGTGGCCTGCCCGATCTCCAGACCTCACTCCATGCGACTTTTGGCTTTGGGGACTTTTGAAACATCTGGTAAATCGTGACAATCCAAGAACTGTACCTGATCTTAAAGACAGCATTTCACGCCACGTGCGCAACATTTCGCCGCACACACTTCGGCCAGCTGTGGAATATCCCATCTTGCGATTTCAGATGGTTTCTGAAAAAGATGGCCATCATGTGGAACATGTTATGTTGTAATTTGTGTGTTTTACACATGTTAAACTTGTTAAACTATTGTACCCGTCTGATTAAATGTGTAATTATTTATTAAAACGCCCTCTGGTGGCGAAATTCGTCACTAAGGGAGACCCGTGTAATTTGGACAGTCGTGAAAATCGAACCAGCCGTATTTTGCACAATTGCATGTTAGATGGCGCCAGTCTCCTTATTGAAAACTGATCATAGCCCTTACCTAGAAGCATATGAAAAACACGGGCTGCATTGCTTGAGTATTGGTGAAAATATATCAAATTTTCTCTTTTGGTACGATCTCATATTACTTTGAGGTAAGATAGTAATCGTATATGTAACTAAAAATGTCAGTGCCGGTATGTTTCAGGGATGAGTTAAAGAAAAGGGATCTATGTATTTGTTAATAGGCATGGTTTTAGTTGGAAAGGTTTTGAAGGTTGATCGCCAGTTTTGATTTTAGAATTGTTGGAGTGTTGTGTAATTTGGACCTTATGTTCTTTGTGTAAATTAGACCAGGATCGAATTACACACCGAACATTATGACGTTTTTTGACATATCCAACTTTTTAACTTTATATTTTTGATTTTATATAAGCTTAACCCACACATTATTTAATTAAGATATAAGCTCATCGATTCTAATACGTTCCATAGGGTTGCTGATCATTTGTATTTTTCACAGTGCACTAATAAACACATAAGTTAAGACAAAGTTTCTGTTATTATCGGCCTATTGTTGTAATCGGACCACCTGGTTCAGTTTACACTACCCGTTTGTGTAATTCGGATCGAATGCAAAAAATTTTAAATTTCATATGAAACCCATAATATAGTATTCCATAAAACGAGTGCACCAAAAGATAGCTCGAAATGTCCACTAAATACCTACGTTTAAAAATTGGAGCTACGTCATCTTGAATAGAAGTTACAGCTCTTTTCCCTTAGGAGGTCCAAATTACACGGGCCTCCCTTAATTTTTTTTTCGCTGAAACAAATTCTCATCCCTTCGTTACGTCTTCCACAAAATCTCACACTTTTCCGATGACTGGTTTCGCCTGTAGGCAGCTTTGCAATACGGTCCTTTTATTAAGGACATCCTGTATGTGACTAAAGTTATTTTTAATTATGTGATACAATATCATTATTTAATTACAAAGTAAAAACCTCTAACCACAAGGAGGGGGAAAAAAGGAAATACACTTAATTTTTATATTTTAACTAAAATCGCTTTCGAAGTCTTGTTTTGCCTTTCAAATTGACTTCTTGGATTGTTTTTTAGTTTCTTTTCATAAGATGTAGTTTACTTCTACAAATGCAGCATTGAATTTACTTTTTAAAAACACGAAAGTAATGTACGTATACACTCCTTATCAAAAGTCATGGGACACCAACATATTTTATTATCTTGTTGGTCCACCTTTTGTTGCTATCACAGCTTCTACTCTCTGCATATAACTGGGGCATACTGTCTACAAGTTTTTGATACGTTTCGACAGGAAATTTTCGTCATTCTGCCATAAGTGTCTTGGACAGTTCGGTCACGGATTTCGGGCGTTCCGCGCAAGCGCGCAATCGACATTCCAACAACGTCCCACAGATGTTCGATGGGGTTCAGATGGGGGCTCTGGGCAGGCCAGTCAAGTTCTCGAAGCCCCTTTTCATCAAACCATGTGCCCACAGCTCTTGCTTTATGGCAAGGTGAATTATCGTGCTTAAACAGAAAAGGGCCAAAGTGTTGCCAGAGAGATGGGAGTGCTGCGTTGTCCAGAATGTCTTGATAACGCTCTGCATTTAGATGTCCGTCCACAGAAACGATTGCACCCAACCCATGCCATGAAAAGCACCCCAACACCATCACCGATCCTCCGCCGAACTTCACCGTGGGCACAACACAGCTTGGCAGATAACGTTCGCCGGGGCGTTCGCCATACCCAAACCCGTCTATCCGATTGCCAGATGGTGTAGCGAGACTCATCACTCCATTCAACCATTCGCCATTGATCCAGAGTCCAATGTCGTCGCTCTAACAGTTTTGCCTGCGAGATGGCACTCAACAATTGTACCTCTTTGGAAGTCTGAAAACTCTTTTCTTTAAGACATTCTTACAGCATTCACGCAAGCATCGTCTCATAATAGCATACTCTGTTATGTAGTGCTGGGAAGAATGCCAACAGTGAAATTGCACAGGAATGTTTCATTTTCATTCAAATCAGGGTTGTCCCATGACTTTTGATAGGGTAGTATATAAATACAATAGTATTAAGAAAATATTTCGTATCCAATTCAAATTAGAATAGGACCATCGGTTTTTCAAATTTGTATGAGGCCAAGTTCGTTTCGTGTTTTTGAAATTTTTTTAAAAAATTCTGTAATATCTGAACTTGACGAACCATTTATTCTATTCGTGCTCGATTGGCGGAATGTCTGGGGACCTTGTTAGTAAAGGAAGTCTGAAAAGCATGGAAAAATTCCAGAGTAAAGCGTGCCGTACGGGGTCGGGCATTATCCTGTTGATAAATGTTCGGTCGTAGGAAATCAACCATTAAACGTTCGGTTTTTATATGCAGGCCAACTGCTTAAGAGAGGAGACCATCTGTTGTAGATGGCAACCCCGATCAAAAAAATTCCATGAATAATGGTCGTGTGATTCTACATAATACAGTATGCTTGATGGTCTGTATTTAGTTTTCATTGGTTCCAGAAATTTAATCTTTTATATCCTGGTAGAGAGCAATTCTTATATGAATTTTTGTTATCGATCAGATTATTTTTCGAGGTGCTGCGATTTTTTTCTTTTACAAAAGAGTGTATTTTTGTGATAATTACAAAGTTAAAGCGCTTTACGTTGGGTAAGGTGAAGTTACCTTATCGCAAAATTGTCCTCGTTAAACAGTAATTGCTCTTTAAACTTGTTTTACCAACTATAATGCTCTTTATTATCGATAAATCTTTGGGGACCCGTTGAGTGACAGTGTAGTAACCGAATTCAACTCTTTCAGGTGCCGTTTCCTGTTTTCCAGAGAAATATCCTTGTTATTAGAAAATAATAAGGATCATTTACTGGTGTGTCTCTCGGTATCATTTCATTCGTGTTAAATCCCGTTGACTCTGATCCAATCTCGTCGGGCAGAAAAGGAGAGAGAAGGAAAGGCTGGCGGACGTAACGTTATCTGTTGTATATTTGTGTGTGTGCGTGCGTGCAGCGGAGAGAAGTCCGAAATGACATTAAGGAGAAGCTCCGAGAGAGAGAAAAACTCGATTTGGTCGTTGCGTCCCTGTCAAAAACAACACGGGCCCCTAATCCGAGGTGGAGTCGTTGCCAACAGGAAATTCCCGGCGACACTTTCGGCCTCGGCAAAGTCTTCGTTCGCCCGCCGTGACAGCCTTGCCAGCTCGACGGTTGACGCCCCTTGACAGGACAATTCAAAATTAATCGCATTGACACTCGCCAGTGGATTTCCGCCATGTTTAGATGAGATCGAGAAAGGGAAGACGAGCCACGAAAAATTGGCTTCTCTCTTCATCTCCCCCCTGTCTTTCTTTCTTTTCTCTCTCACTCTTTCCCTACCCCTACCTGACAAAACACAATCAACCAATCGACTTTGGCGCGGATCAGTTAAGTTCCCCTCTGACGTTTGCCAAATCTAATGGAGCAAAACAAAATTTTACATTTTCCCTTCCCTCCCAATAGCCACCCTACGCACATACTATGGCAAATCTTTCAAGGATATTGAATTGGTTCGACGAAGCGTCCGAATCTACTTTAAAAAAAGAAAAAAAAACAGGGAGGGAATCACCTCGGCAAGCATGCACTGACTCGTCGTATTTCATATACAAAAACCGATTAATTCGAGTGAAAGGGTCTTCTAATTTTGGTAGTTTTTATAGAAATTATATATGACGCTGGAAAACAAATTCAGTTACAATTTCAGTATCAACAGTTTCCAAAAAAGTGTTAATGAGAAAGAAAAAAAAAGTTTATTCAAGTTTTAAGTTGTCGTATTAACTCATTCAACACTTTAGATGACAGGCTCTCTGTTGAAATAAAAATTTCATCCAACTTTGTCTCAAATGGTGGATAAAGAAGTCTCAATTTCTTTGCAGTTATTTAAGTAATTAGATTAGTAATATCACAATGAGCTTCTAATCCATAAATGTACAAAGGAAAGCCGTTATTAAAGGCAGTTTTGGTAAAAATGAACACGAAACCAATGTTTCTCTGAAATTGCTAATTAATATTATGGTACTAGCATTTTTTAAATGATAACTGCATGAAAATATCAGTTGTCCCCCAGCATATTATACTAAAGCATATTCCAGTCATAACATTATGCAGCGTTCATATTTGCAGCTATACTTGCAATTCTTGCTCCAATAGATACGCTTAAACTGCTTAACACTTTTAGGGAAAACTAGTCTTGATTCGCCACATTTCTGTATTGGCAGAGGGTCAGTGTTTCACTGAACTGTTTAAGGGCCTAAAATTTATTTTAGATTTTGAGTTAACGAAGTGTCCATAAAAAAAGGCCCCGTTTTAGTTCAGTATACTCTAAGACACAGCGCAGTTTCACTATATTTCTATATTCGTAAAGGAGAGGTTCTGTAGGTACGTGACGTTTACCGATTTCCATCATAGGACATGGATCTCCATCACTGGCTTTCCCCGGTATCCAGACATAAAGCCATAGAATACGAGGATATGCGAAAGACACCGTTCTAAGGCCACCATTCCTGGGAACTAGGACGTTTTAAAATCTCGAAGCCCATCATTAGTAAGAACTGTAACGACTGACATACTGGAGAGTTAAATATCGCATAGACGTTGTTCGATTGACAGGTAGGGGCAAATCGAACATTTGTAATATTATTCATGAGGTTAAATATTATTATTATTATTATTATTATTATTAAGAACAGCATACCATCTAGAATACAATTAAACCCATCTCGTTTTATAATCAATTTGAGACAAAATCTGGTTTCATAAGGTAATAATTATATTTGGCAGAAGTTCACTGGAAACTCAGTAGTGTAATCTCCACCAGAGACTCAACGAATAGTGGACCGGCCCTTTCTGGTGGATTCGCCTCCATGCTCACTCAACCATCGATTTTTTTCTCTCTTGTCTCTCTGATGCTGTGGAAAAATGGATTAGTCTTCTTTGGCTTATCTTTTGCAGACTGATGCTTAAGAGGACCAAAAAAAAAAACGTACAGTGGGGAACATTCGAATATTGACGTCAATATTAATAACAGCTTTCCTTAAATGTCAGTTTTGCTTTTCTTTAAAAAAAAAAAAAAAAAAAAAAGGTTCCATTAGATTATGCACTAGGTTCTCGTACTTCCGGTCTCTATAATGCAAATTTAATAAACGATGAAACTCAATTGATTTCACGCTACCGTTAAATAAAAATTTCAAATGAAGTTTGTTTTTTCAGTCCTGGCGGTTTCCAAAGGGGGGGGGAGTGCATCTTCTGACGTCATACAATCGTATTGCTAAAGCTACTGCGTGCTTGTTGCTACTGCTAACATTTTCATTTGACTCACTGTCATAAAGACTAATTCTTTGAAAGTAAAGATTTTGCCTTCCATTTTGTTTTGTTATTAAGCCCACAAAACGCTTCGCATGCCGAAAGAAAATTTGATCCAGGCAAAGAGCAGTGAATCACTTCAGGGGCAATGAAATAGAATAAGCAGAGTCCACATTGCATTAGCTTCAGGCAGAGATTATCGCGTTATCTCAGCTAGATAATCTGTGTTCTAGTCCGTCCAACACATTTGTCACATGATAAATGTGTGAGTATCTTGCATAGTGTCACTGCGCAGTACTTGAACCTGTTTTTTTTTGTTGTTGTTGTTGTTTTGCTTGTTTGTTTTTTCGTGAAACTTAATACAGGGAGAGATTTACGAAACTCTCCTCGAATGGAATAGAACTAATTCCTAAACTGTGAAACTTAAAGGGCACCTGATATGATTACATAACTTTTTTAAACTATACTGCATCGCGTTTTTGTATTTATGACTGAATTAAAAAAAAATTCTCATTTTTAAGCATGAAAATAATTATTTTACATTCTAAGCGAAGGTTATGCCATTGCCATCTTTAAAGCAGTACTGACGTGGGAGTCACTCAGTTACTATTGCCATTACTAAACGTCAAGTGTGATTAATAAAAAAAACGGGATTTTATGAATCGTGAATTTTGAAGTTTATATAACACAGGTGCACAGTATGATATTAAATTCTATAGGACACCCCCCTCCAAAATAACCAAGTGTCCTAAATACAGGACTGTAATATCTAATATAATGTAAAAAGAAACATAGCTTATTGTTTGTGATTCACATTGTGCAGTATAGATCGTAAAACAGAGCTCAGTGAGAACTATGCAACAATTCTCTACACAATATTTGTCATTCCGGAGATACCCCATTTAACTGTAAGCGATATCATTGTCAAGTGGAAATCTCAAGAAGCAACTCGGTAAAACCGCGAAGTGGTAGGCCAAAGAAAACGACTAATACGCATGATATTTTGCAATCCGGAGTTCGAAAATCCACTTCAAATAACGCCAGCATGTCACCGCTCACCGGAAAACTGAGGATTTCAGGTTTCCATGGCCGTGCTTGTGATTATAAACGCCACATCAGCAGAATCCATGCGAAGCGACTTAAGATGGTGTACAACCCACCAAACTGAATTATGGAGTGACGATTCTTGGTACACCTGGCAATCAGATAGTCGAGCGTAAGCCTGGAGAACGCTTCATGCCAGACTGCGTGAGATTTGGAGGAGGCGATGTAATGGTGTGGGTTTCATTCTCATTTGTCTGTATTGGGCCAGCTTGTTCCTGTGGGTTTCATTTTCATTTTCATTTGTCTGCAACTTTCCTTGGTATTTTGGACAGTTCTGTAGCCGACATGTGGCAACAGCTTGGCATTGCACCAAACCGACATGGCAGTGCTCCTTGTGTCAAAGCAAGGTATGTACAGGAATGGTTTGAGGATCCATGGGGTTTAGAAATGGGCTGACCTGTACAGAACTACAATGTAAATCTCACTGAATTTCTTTGAGAAGAATTGGGGAAATGACTACGGATAGGCCACATTGTTCAATAATCTGTGATTTAACTCATCAATGATCTTCGGAAAGAATGGATAAAAATTCCTGTACCAAAATCTGTTGGGAGAATAGAGGCCGTACAACAGCAAAGGTTCGTTCAACATCATATTGATTTTCGTGGCATCATTATTGCAATGCGAAAGTGCAGTGTCCGGAAACTTCTTGATCAATCTCAATTATTATTCGAAAAATTATCTATGCTTCCCAATGTCAATGATGAATTTCTTCCTTAGAATGTTTATATTACACAGCTGATTGGGTTCTTGGCGCTGCATTTTCCTTGAAATAATTTGCTCCCGATAAGAGTGTCTAATGTGTAATAAATTGCGCACGCACATCGCTTATGTTTCTGGACATTTGATAGATTGCTGCATAAAACAGTACCGTACAATTTATTTGTTAGTATGTGGAAATATATTACAATACATAAATAATCATAAATGACAAACGAAAAATTCGTGCTGTAATATAGCAACTATTCTTTTCAATTACGGTACACGTAATACATATATTTATAGCAACGGATACTGAACAAAATCTGCAGGACCTCTTTCTCTTATAGTATCCATTATTCATTATCCGCGGATTCCATGTCCGCGCTGCTTTCCAGGCACGTAACCCCCACGAATACGAGGACTGACTGTCTGTCAATGTATGAAGTAAGTTGACTTTTGAACTCAGATTTTTAAGACTACTAATCTCAACGGCAGAGGAAATTGGCTTATGGTTGGACTTTTTACAAAAATTTCTTTACATCCACGTATCAACCCAAACTAACATATAGCCTAGCAAAAGGGGTATTTGTTGTTAAGTGAAGCGAGCCTCAGATAAACGATATAACAACGAAAGTAATCACGCGAAATTAATTAGAGGAGCTGTTTTTTGGGAGGGTTTTGTGAATTGGCGATTACTGTATTTGGCGGCGTCGGCTATTTACAATGGCTCTGTCGCGCCTTAATCCGCAGAGAAAGGAAAATTGAGCTGGGGGTCGTTGGAGAGAGGGATTGGGAGATGGAGAAATCGATCGTCCTGTGGCGCGGGCTCGTGCGCCAAAGGGGTCCTTCACGTGCGAGCGACTCGTCTCCGTGTGTTATTCGTCACCCCGCGTGCCTGTTTGTGCCTCGTAGTTCCTCTTCGTTTGGGGAATTTGTCATAACACATTAACAAACTGTTCTGTGCTAATGATGGAGAGATGAGTTCGAAGCATTCCCACGACGGTTCACGCGTGTAACCCATCGTTCGACAGCATCGTAGACAGAGTACGTGAGGGTGGGGGCAAAAGGGTTCAATTAGCTCCGTTCCGCCGGAGTTGCAGGTAATTAAGTTTCAGGTGCGCGACTCTGGCTCATGGCTCGCCAGCCAATCAGAGTCCGGCTGCAAATGAGCGGCGTCCTGCGGCTGCGCACATCGACTTGGCTTAACAAGCATCCCGGCAATTTGAGACGCCGTTGTGTTATCAATGGTTCACCGCGCCGGCACTCAATAAATATTTCTTCCTCCGTTGGGGCGATCACCGACAGACACACTCGCCGTCCACCGAACCGACCGACCGACCGACCCGAGGGATTACAGGCCACGCTGTGCCTTCCCACTCGCCGCTTCCCTCCCGTCGAAAACGGCGTTCGCATTCATCATCGCGCCCGCACGCAAGGCCGATCCACGGGCGTAAATTTCGCCATTTGTATCAGCGAATCCGCCAGCATTTGCTTCCCACTTTGCCTCGCATATTGTGTCGCTAATTGCAGATAATTATAAAACGGATTTAAAAACATTTCGTGGTAATTGATACGAGTTAAACGCGAGTGCCATTGCCTTTTACCTTTTCTCTCTCAATTTAAATGCCTCGACGCTGTGCCACTCAGACCACAGAATTTTAAACGCACTCCAGCAATAAAACACGTACAGCGGCTTTCAAAGGAATGCGTTTAGCCTAATAATTGATAAACAAAAAAAAAGAATATTTATCAATTACTGGGCTTTGCTTGTTTGCGGTTGTTGTTCATAAATTGTGAGTGAAATGTTTTTTTTCTTCAGACAATAAAAGCCATCGGAATCAGATAATGAGAAGACGCGTTACAGAAAATTGACAAATATTTTAATGCGTTTTTCATAAATGCACTATTCTCAAAATGAGTAAATGAAGGTCAACATGCACATAAAGTTTAAGCTTTTTATATACAAGGAGATTATAATTAACATTCCTGTAATATTATAACAAAATCCATTTTCTTTGCAGATAATATGAAAGAATGCTAACCATACAGCGTACGGATGGAGATAACGAGGACATGGATCATCGTGTTCGCAGAACAAATAGTTTCTGATATGCATATCTCAACATGTTGTAATAACTTTTAGAGCTCTAGTTGATGTCTATGGAATGGTTTTGTTTCAACAGGATCGGGCACCACTTCATTTTAACATAATTTTTCGCGAATATCTGGATCACGCTAGATGGATTGGTTGGCTCTCCAAGACTTTGGGCGCCCAGTCACTAGACCTGATCCTCTTAAGGTGTTTCCAATAAATCCGACTAGTTGCTAAAACGTCATCGGGCAATTTTGTGAGTCTGTGCTTTTAGACAGAATTTTCGCGGCCGTTCTCAAACGATTGCGACCGGTCGAACTTACTGGAAACATGCATTGTTGACCGGATCCAATGGATTGAACGATTGAAACAAGGCGTTAAACTCGCAATTGCTGAAGTTACACCAGCTATTTTGAAGGAGCGCTGGGGGCTGTGCCTGAACATGCAAGGTGGTCACTTTAAGATTTACTGAATAAGTGCCATGTTGTGTGATTTGTTGATAGACTGCTGCTTATTCTGCATTTAAACATATTTTTTCAGTAGATATATATATAAACTTTATAATCACCCGATATATTTTTCATTTATTATTGAAAGTCATTTTTAAGTCGTTATTATTATCGGGCACAGAACTTTAAATTATGAATAAATAATTGCAATCTTTATTTTCTCGTTTTTAAAATGAGGTTAACGCTAGTATTTTTATAAATCTTTTATAACTCTTCAGTGAAACCTTATTGGGCATTGAAATATCGAGTTGAACTAATTCTATCTTTAATATAGAGTATGCCAGAAAATGCATACGCGTATAAATACATGTTATATAAGAATTTTCCATAATAGCATAATGAAAAATTTGCATCCCAAATTGAATGAAGACGATCCCGATTGACTGACACGCTGACTGACACTTGAGAGCCTACCTCGATAAGAGTTTGCTATGAGCAGTGAATAGGAATGGGCAGTTCGTCGCAATCAAAAGTGTCTGGATGCGTATGGTAACTGCTTTGAGCATTTATTGTAATTGTAAAAGTCAATCTTTGATGTTTGTGTTTACTATTACACCTTTATACAGGTTTTTCTCTTGAAGAATTTTTACATTTTCTCTGACGAACTCTGTATGTTTATAGGAAAAGGCAATGGAACTAAAATATAAAATAGGATTTTGCACAAAAAATTATATTTGAGTATGAACACTGGCTATTGTTTAATGGTAACACGCTATTAGTAAGACGTCATTTGCGTAAAAAATGCCAGTGTTCCATATAAATAAAATATATTAGGACAATTCTTCTTTATTTGGACTTACTTCTCAATATACGGAAAATTCCAGAAAATATTCGAAATTCCGACCAGGCTTTCTTAAAAAAGAAGAAAAGGCAGAGAAAAATCTTACTTAGTAGTAACCCTACCAATCAATTTTAAGTTGTTTGGCTCTTTAAAGAGCTTAACCATTTTAGGGAAAAACAAATTCGTTAATGAAAATTTAATTTTCTTGTTGTTATGCAAAATTCGCTTTATATTCAAGCTACAATTATTAAATAATGTCTTGTTGTTTTGTTTTTTTTTTCTTTCAGTTTTCTGGATACTTTTCAGACGTAAATATATCAAATGATATATTGCACTTTTTTCCCGAAAATACTTTTCAAATAACGCCAAGAAAAAGTTCAAAATACTTTTTAATGAATCTAATTAGAGACAGTAAATAGAGATCTTAACTTAAATTTCTCACATTTATATAATAACTTATTTCAAAGGCCTGTTTTTCCTAGGTTTGTTTTAGGCATACCCTCATTTTTCTTTATGGAATTTTGCCAAGAGCTGTGACTTTGCCAAGTAAGCCCATCAAATTGCAGGGAAGTTTGATGAATGCAAAGTGAACGTTTAAAAATGGGCAACAGCGTTGTTTTATGTTTAGCTTGTTGGTTTGCAGCCTGTGCCCTGTTAAGAGCATCGGTGTTGCCTAATGTGTTCTTCGTAATCCGCAAAACTGCCGACGTCGTGGTGGTGGTGGGAAGGTGGCGCGTGCTTCCTCCTTCTTTGTTCGTCCCTTGACCAGCGAGCACATTGTATTCCGTAAATTGCGTAAATTTCGAAAGCCTCGCCGAGTGCCACGGCTGGAAATGAGGCATAAACATCGGTGTTGGCAGGGACGTTTACACGTTATTAGGTTTATGGGGGAGGGGAGGGGGTGGGGCCTTTGTTTGTTTAGAGAGCGGAGGGCCCCCAGGTGGAAGGCGGTGAAACGCTCCGGCAAAATGCGCTCGTCCCACGGCGCAACCCGACCGAGCGGCCCGGGCACAACAAGGCGACCGTTGCTCGGCGACCGTGGGAAGCGGCAAGTGCTCACGACCACGAGGGCGAGCGCTTTCATTATTACACCTAATCCCCATTCTCATTAATCAGAGCTATTGTAAATCACTTGAAGAGATAGATGACCTGTCGACGACCCCCTCGCCTCTCCGTTTTGTCACCTTCCTTTCCTTTCCCTCTTTTCTTTTAATATCTTTTCCTCGGCGGCGCTAAAACCACCACCATCAAGCAAAAGTGTCTCCTCGTCTGTCTACCTTCAAAACTGCATCCTAATGGTTTACGTGATCGTCGCTTTCCAAGAGCCCATCTTTATTCACCTGAGCTATTTCGGAGCAATGCTAATCTTTTACCATCTTTCATTTCGCGTAATTAAATCTAGGCAATGCAAAGAGGCAATGTGAATAACTCATTTCTAAGCGTTCGCAAAATTAATACATAACATAATAGCTAAGTTCTAAAAGACATTATTTCTAAATTAAAAAATTAAAAACTAGATCATCTTATAAATCATCAACGGGTTTGATATCGATATCTAATTCTTTAACTTAATCGGGCAATATTTGCAAAAATAAGCTCTTCTAACGCAAATAAGTTGCTCCGTCATCCGACACCACTAATAACGATGAAAGGAGGCACCCACCTTTGAATTCTTCTCCTTTACTAAAGGAGGCTTTAGAAAAGCTGCAAACTGCAAACTCCCTCCCAGCAGCGAGCATGTGGACGCTCGTAGGACACCAAACCACGTGTGACTCATTTTACTTTCGTCCGCTTGACTTTCCTGTACAGTACGTAATGGGATGCATAATGAAAAGTTCTCTTAGAGATGAGTATGAACAAACAATTCACAATACACGTCGAATCAAAACTCTTCATTAGTTTCTTATGAGCGCATTGTTTCTGTTGTGTTTGTTATCCTTTTATAACCTCAGATGTACTCCACGCTATTTAAATGGCATAATAATCAATGTCTTTGGTTTGACTGAGAGAACTCTTTCCTAACCCATGTACGGATCATTTTATCATGCAACCCGGCATGTGTTAGAAGAGTATATTTTTTTTTATTGTAAAAGGCTAAAGTGTTTAACACGTCAGTAGATTGAATTACGAGAAGTAGATAGCTCATGGGCGTGGTAGTCGAGTGAAACACCTGCCAAAAGAAGAACTTTTTGGAAGTTACAGACATCGCCATTTTCAACGGCACAACGTGTTGTAGAAGTCTACTTTCAGAAATATTCAAATTTTTGAAAGTTGAAGGTGCACATTTTGAACATCTGCTATAAATAAATATTGTCAATTATTGCGATTTAATATTGGTATCCATTTTTTTTCTTATTGAAAACGTGATACTGAACTCATGATGAATGCTGAGTTGCGTGATAGAATGATTACCCTGTATTAAATGACGTGACATCATTAACAGATTTGATTAACTCTACAGAAAAGCTTATACAAGTCAGCGGCATAGCTAGAGGTTGGGGCCCTGGGGCGGTCCTTCAGTTCTGCCCCTCCCCCCGTCCCTCCAGTAACAAAATAATACAGAGTAAATAATGAGGATTTTTAGACGCCAAACATCAGATGTCTAAATTATTGATGAATATAGGAAAGAAAATTCCACAGCCTGGACTCGAACCAGGAACCTTCAGCTCATCGTGTGGGGACCATCTTTCTCCCCTCTCCCTCCCTCTTGCTACGCCCTTGCCCCAAGCCGACCTTCTGAGTCGCAAATAACATAAAACAGGAGAATTCACAAAATATTCAAGTTTTGGATCTTCTTATCATTTTAAAGGATTAATAAAATGGGTTAATATCCTTCAATCTACAAAATATCTGGAAATATAAATTCTTATTTAAATGCAATATTAGCCTACGTATGGTGTTCCTGACGAGCCCTTTCAAAGATCGTCTTGTGTGACGCTTCAGGAAATTCGGATGTGGTATATTCGTACAGCCTTCCTTCCGCTACCGTTTGCCCGTCCATACATGAAAATCCGTCCATCTATTATCGAAATTTTATTAACTTTGAATTCGAATTGAAAACTTTTATACATGTATATAGCTTCATATATTTTATGGAGTTAACCTAACCTCGTATATTTGGCTCGTTTTAAACAAAATGGTATGTGACCATAAAATTTACCTTTAAGTAAATAAAATAAAACATTCCAAGAATTAGTTTTAGCCGTACCGCAGTAGTAATTTAAAATACTTTGATTTCCTGAATGAATTTTTCCGCCTATTGTTAAAACGAAAAGAGCACATGTCTTGATAAAGCGATCGCATGTGCTCCAAGCGAACGTCAACAACGCTTAAATGATAAACGAAATTTAACATTGTGTTTATTCATGACTCGTCAATACAAACCGATTGATGTATATCACATAACAAATACTCTCATGTGAAAATTTGTGGTCACTGTTAGAACAGGTGCTTAAAGGATTCTACTAAAATGCCTAAAAAGTTAATACAGCCGAACCAAGACCTTGATGATCATGCTGTAAGAAACGGAATTTGAAAAAGCTAAATACGACTTAAATAATAACAGAAATCACAGTTTTAATAAGGAGCACTGATGTACATTTCGAAGACACTATCTTCTTCATCACCTTATCAAAAGTTCTTGGGTGGTACAGAAGATGCTATCCCAGTCGAACAAAATTCGGGAGTTTTTAAGTTTCCTTGTGCAGTTTGTGGACACTCTTATTACGGATCTACACTTCGAAGCTTTGAAATAAGAATTAAAAAGCATATTTCTTGCATGAAAAATGATATATTATGTATCTTTAGGTTCGCTTAAAATGTCTTAAAATGTCGTAAAACAGGGTCATAATTTTGATGGATACCTGGTTACAAATTAAGATTATGAAAAATGAAAAAAAAATTCTGCGATCCAGATTAAAACCACGGATACCTAGCTCGCCGCCCTCTAACAAGGGACTCCATCGAACATGTATGTCACAGATTTCCACCAAATTGAAATATGCTATATATAGTTTTTTGCAAAATAAGAGTGCGAAATTTTGTTTCTTTCAAAATAAACCGCGAAAAAGAAAAAAATTGAGCATATATAACCATACAAGGACTCCATTGTTAAAGCGGATAGGCTATGTGGTAAGTGTCGAAGTGGAAGCAAGGCATCCTGCCCACAAATCGGGAATTCTTTCTCGTAGAAGAACACGTTGATGAAGAAGACAGTGTCTTTAAAATGTGCAAATGACATGTACATCTATGCCTCCTTATAAAAATCTTATTTAATGAATTGTGGTTTCTTTTTGTATTTTCTTTGTTACTATCAATTGTCCACAGTTTTTGGCATTATATCATTTACATCGTTTTCAATTATTTTGCAAATGACAAATCAACTGTGAAATTCATGGCAACTAACAAACTCGAACTGTCTTTCGCCTAACTGTAAGAAAATGTCTGTCCGTCGAAGGGAGTTAAAAATTTTGTATTATTCAAAAACCGCAGTCTTTTATTGCTATATGAAAAGGGTTAAATCTTACTCTGAACTTAATCAAATGATCTGATGAAAATAAAAAAAAAAGAAAATCGACTCTCTAGAGGATTTTCGGGAGCTTGAACAAATCTTGTACAAATCAATGTCTGCTTAGATTGAACGGATTAATTAGTGCGTGAGGATTAGAGATTTAAATAAATGGAACGAATAAAAAAGATTAAAAATGGAATCCTGGATGTAAAAAAAAAAATTCTTCGTTCTGGCTTAAAAGACAGAGGAGGGCGAAGACATTCACGGCTGGAAAGACGAGAGCAGGCGGATTGAATTAATAAGAAAACAATTTATCGATTCTCTCGAACCTTTAACGTGGCTGCCTTGAGTAGAAGTCAATCTAAGTTAAGGCCGCAACGTTTGGAAAGTGTTCCATATAGCTTGAAATGACAGTGAAAGCAATTTTACCCTTCTTATACTACAAACTATCTGGTTATAAACAGAAGCCGGTATTTTTCTCCTGTAAGTTTTCTGTGCAATGGAAATCCAACAACAAAATCGGGGACGAGTAGGCGGGTGGATGGCTGTTTCCCAAAGTATGCGGAAACGACTTTCGAAAAGAGAAGGGGGGAGGGTAGCTGCCCGATCGGCTACGTTGAATATGCGGCCGATCACCTCGAGCAAGACCCTGGTTTCTCGAGCAAATACATATCGATAGCGCTCGTGGATCTCCTGTATAATCTGTGAAATCAGTGATTGCATTAGTTAATATGGCCAAGTGTAGTGAAATTTGCTATATTCTTCAAACAAAATTTAAGAAAAATAAATAGTTACTACTATGACGTCACTGTGATTAGTAGGCCAGTTTAACATGATTGCAACAGCTTTATAACATTGAGAGGGGGCCAAAAATTTATTTCAGTTAAAGAACTAAAGTAGATGAATCCAATAAAGTTTTATACTGAATTCAAAGATGCTCTTACCATTTATTTCCACCACGCAAGATTTTTAATGGTACCTGGTTATAAATTTAGATTATGGAAAATGAAAAGAAAAATTCTGCGATCTTGATTTGAACCAGGGACCACGAGAATCTAGCTCGCCGCCTTTATTGACTGGACCACCGTGGAATCTAGTATAGTAAGACTGTCTCCAAGTTTCCTAATGACTTCTAAGTAGTCGAAGTGGAAGCAAGCATCCAGCCAACAAATTGGGAATTCTTCTTTTCTAAACCATCAGAAAGCCGATGAATCTCACAACAAAGTAATAAACAAACACTGGAGATAATGCTTCAACATAATGCTTTGTCAGTGTCTTTAGTGGCCCAATTAATATGAATCCAATCGCGAAATATTTTCTTTCGTTTTTTATCTTAACATGTTTATTTTGTGTTGAAGCATTATGTTTGTTTATTACTTTGCCACCAGTTGAGATAAGGTAACATTTACATTATTCCAGAAACAATTTTTCAATTTTTTGCTGAAGTACTTGCATATTTCAAGTCGATACATTCTGGCATTATTCTTCGATACTTGGCCTTCTCTGTCGAGGAACTTGTCTAAATGAAAGATCCATGAATGAAACCCGATCGACGAACGCTAACTCGACGTCACTAAATTCAGGACACGAGATTCTGGGTATTGCAAAGATTCGGCCCATAAAAGCTCCAATTCATGTTAACCGGTCCTGCTCCTTTGGCCCGCAAACTAGGCGAACCTCTTCTTTTGTCTACGCACACAGTATACTAGAAAATTTTAGATTGCCTTAGAGAGAAAATAGTACACGTAGTATAGAGATTTCATATTGCTGCCATCTTCGCTGCAAAAATGCAATAGGTCTTTGATAATTAAACAGGGAATCTCACTTTCTGGCATTTCCATTGCAGTTTAAAGTATCACTGCCTTACCTAAACGATCAGAAGGAGTAATTCTCTGTCATTTCATTTTGTGGAAATTCGACTACTGGAACTCCTTTGCTTTACCAATGATATATCTCCTGGTAAGAGATTTTTCTATGCTCAACCAGAAATTTTTTGGGTAAAAATCTAAATGTGAGTCCATGAAGAGGATTTTAAAGACATTACATTTCATGATTGCTCTTAACTTAAATGGTAGTTACGAAGTATTTATATTTTGGTATCTCGATGGAGAAGAGTCAGATCTGTCAACCTGGAAAACACGGGTTCTGTCGGTTTTAAGACAAAGAGCTTTAACTTCATAATGAATTTATATAGATGCTGTTCCTTTGGCCTACAAAAATCATATTAACCTCCTCAGACCTATTCTTTTTCCACTCGCACGATGCAATTTTAATTTTTAGAACAAACGTAAAGTTTGTTCCATGAAGAAGATCTTGCTTTAAGCATTGGATCCTCACTACACAAATTCCGATTTCCCGTTGAATATAACCTAGATCTGAAGATGCCAACGCTAAAAGCTACATTTTATGGAGGCTTGGTACAGAGCAGCTCCTCTTCGTGAGGGAGAAGTCTCAATGCAGATGATAAATATGAAAATTCTTTGGGAGTTTTTGTTAAGAAGTAATTTCAATATAAATACTACTCAATGGAGCGATCTTCTGATTCACCATGAAAGCTGAATGCATTTTGAGTTAGATATTTATCGAGAAGGCTGAAACATGCTAGTTATACAGTACACATGAATTTCACACTTGCCTTAATCACTCATTTTAAACTTGAAGAATAGATTCTTAAATAAGTTAGATTTGTGAGATTAATTCATCACACAGATTGCAGAAATTCCAGTTCTTTGACGCAATAGAACTACCACAAAGAAGTAAACATGTACATTCAGAATTAAATATACGATTAATCTACAGCAACACGCTAAGTTATGCAATGATAATCCTTGTGAAGAAAGTAGGCAATCTTTAGAAAGAAGTTAAATTTGGGGCGATTTTAACCCCAACAAACGACCACCTAACAACCCTTTCTCTATAGACACAATCCTTGCCTCATCTACTCCAATCATACTTCCTTCATACAGGCTCGCCTCTCATTCAGACTTTCAAAATCACACAATCTTAAAAACTTGATTCTGCTTGGAAGCATCCTAACCAGACTTCCTAACAATGTTGTATTTAAATAGCGAAGTCTAGCTCACTATTTTGACCATCAGCGCCTGATAATATCTGTCTACCTTCGTTGAACAGCATTTAACATCCATACGTATATACAATAAATAGAGTGCATTCACCTGATATAATTGAAAAGTTCCGGAGTTCGTATACGGGTACTCTGTGCGCGATGGTCTAATTACATATTTATATCGACATTTGTATCAACATCTATTAAAAGCATTACAAATTTATTTTTAATAGAAATCATTTATATTAATAGATAAAATGAAGGCCTACATCGATTTATCAAGTACTGAACGGACTGTAAAAAAATGATCCACTGGTTTTCAAAAAGGTTAATGTCTTTAATACCGTTCCACCTCTCTACAGTTAATACAAGAAAGTTGATTGAGGCTGAAAGACAGGTATTCGTTGCATTTGTAGTTAAAATTCCCTAAGATGTCGTTACGCAAATTTAAATTTATTTGCAAATTCAAAGTATTACCAGTGGCCTCTTCTTTTGTAGTTCAAGGATTCTAATTCTGTAGTTTAATAGCTTATCTAAATAGTAGTCTAATAGCTTATCCTCTTCTACAAGAAATGTTTATTAAATTTTCCATTTATTTTTTAACGAATAGAAATTTCTATTCAATTCAATCAATGTATACTCATCGTCAAAAAAAACAAATTGCTCCCAGAAGGAATCGTCAGATTGCAAAGATATTTGAAAGGAAGTTAGTACTCACCAACAACAACAAATGATAAAACAATGAGTGTGGTATGACAAATATATTGGTCAAAATACCAAAAAATTACAATTCTCAATAGGGCCGCCTTTATTTCTAATACATTCTGCCACACACATGAAGTCGTTTGGCAACCCTTTCTCTAACGTAGTCTTGACTCAGCTCATCCCATGCAAACTGAACTTTGGCTTGTAGCTCTTGCAGATTTTGTGCCAGCAGTGGAGTCTTAACAGAACGTCCCATAGGTTTTCTAGGTGCAATTTTTTTTTGACGATGTGTGTACATTGCTAACAACATTAATTAATTTAATATTCTTAAAATGCCTATAGAGTGAAAAAAATGTCCATTCCTTTCAATTTTCTAGATGAGAACGATAGTTCCAACAGCAATGTTCAACCTTCGGGCGACGAGAAGGCGAAGCAGCCGTCGGCTCCCCAGCCCGTCGAACTCGGCGACAGTGGGAGTCCAGACGACGGACCCAAGAAGAAGCACAGGCGGAATCGAACCACCTTCACAACCTATCAACTACATGAACTGGAGAGAGCCTTCGAGAAGTCTCACTACCCTGATGTCTACAGCAGGGAGGAACTCGCCATGAAAGTCAACTTACCCGAAGTCCGAGTTCAGGTAAGAGGGGAAACCCTTCAGGTCCAAGGAATTTTAGATCTAACTAATTTAGCATTCGTTTTCTCCATTTTTAGATGGTACACGAATTGAACAAACTCTGTATTAATATATTAGCTTAATTTAAACAGGAAGAAATTTGATAATATGAATCTTAAGTTCAAAGCAAGTAGCATGTGTATAAAAAATAAAGTAAGAAATGAAGTGAGGTGAGGCGAAAGGGGAACGAGTTAAGGCTTTTCCTCACCTTCCCCTCCATTCTCCAGGGTTTTTTTCTTTTCCCCTCCTCCTTCTGCCTGGAGTTCCGTGGAATTTCCATTAAGCGACGTCTGTAATTTGATTAGGAAAACAGCATTCAATTAAGACTTCGACCCGTTCGGTAATGGAAAAAGCAAGATTTAAAAGACGATGGAAGGAAAGGAGAAAAAAAGTTTCCTCACATTCTGCTCACTCGGCTGTCATGCCTTTGAAACCGTTCCACTTCAAAAAACTCAGATTAACAATTTCGCTGCTTCTGTGTTTATTTGTTTATTTATTTGTTTTAATTGTACCCATTTTTTTCCTACTCTGATGATTATTTTAAGACATAGAATCTAAGTAGAAATTAAATGGAAGATACATATTTTAATTATATTGCGGATTCGTCTTAAAGGACAAAAAAAAATTTCTTCCAGTGAATCAAAATATCCAGGGCAGCTTACTCCTTATCAAGATATCCTCCCATCACCCACTAAATGGAATATTCCTACTTGGGACACCGTTAAAATTATAGCCAATCAAAAGGAATTGATAAAAGCTTTAAAAATACCAAATCACTCTTGCCATTTTATCATGACTAATTGACAACTTCAGCGGAAAGACGAAAAACCAGATTAATGCTTTTTGAAGTTCATTTAAAACTTACTTTTTTGTGGGAAAGAATGTTTTTCTATAATTCATTAAAGATATGGAACAATATTCGATATTCGCCACTCAATCATTTTCTGGAATGCTCCAACATATTATAATCATCTATGTCACTCGAAGGAAATTATACTCAATTATTTTACTTCCCATCAGCAGGATAACAAATAGCAGTTTAGGCTTGACGAAGGTGTTGTTCGATAGAAACTCATTATCAAATAAATAAGTAAAATGTTCATAAGGATTAAGATCTAACCTATCGATAATTGAACAGTGTAGTGAAACGGTGTTTGAGTAGACCCGAAGCATAATTTTCTTAATCTCACCCTTCATAAACATATGCCAAAGAAAATACACAGAACTAGATGACAAATCTGATGCACCCAGAAAGGTCATCCATATTATGAAAGAAGCAACGTACTTTCTCTTGGTGGAGGGTAGTTTGATTAACGATTGACTAAGCTTCGAAAACTTATAAAATCCAGTAATCTGGAAACCTGACACTATCATTGTTATCGAAATTGACATCAAGATATGTCTTGGATTACGCTGCCGTTTCCTCTGTAGGAAACGTTTTAGAATGGCGAAGACAAGTTCATTATTATGATTTTCCATAATGGGCAGCATGAGTTCCATGAGGTTTACCTAACCTATGAGGGCTTCCAACAATATTGGTTGTTGGTTCGCGAATCAGCATTCGGTTGAGATACAACTGTGTCCCTGATTGGTGAACGTGTCTTCCCGTTGCATTATAAAATTTGTATATTCAGTGCTATTTTTCTGTACAAGCAGGGATTCAAGCATACCAAAGAAACAGCGCTGAATATTCAAATTTTATATAGCTACAGGAAGATATTTGCTCCTTTTTTGAATTTTTTTTTGTAAGCTGAAAATGGTCAAACTTATTTTCCAACGTGTATTTTGTGGAAGACCTCTTTGTTTCATCAGATTTCTTACCAATCTCTGTGTAAGGTAAGCCGGGGGAAGGTAAGGGAACAATGTTAAGCTGTTACCGCGAAAAAAAAATTTTAAATTGGTTTTCGCTCATTTCCACTAGACGACGATATTTGTTCTTTAGTTTTTTCCGATTCCATCGATTTCGGTCGCGATCAACGGGAAGGAAAATAATTTTCTGCAAGCAGTAGCATCCAGCTTAGTGAGTAAAATCCCTACCACCTCAGACACGACAAAAGTCATTCTGATCTACAAATTTAAATAACGATTGTAAAAATGTAGTTTTAAATATACAAAAATGGACGAAGATACAAGCAAGCGTGTCGCTGTTTATTTGATGATGTTCGCTGAGATTGCTGCGCTCCAAAACGATACTATCCAAACGCGTCGCCATCTGGGAGATTGTCAACGTCGCACAAAATACATTGATTTCATTGGCGGACGCTACCTCGACGGACTTTACCGTCGTGGTTAAGTTGAATCCATCTCAACCTCGATCTCAACTCTAGACGGTAGCGGTTTTTACACCGCAGTATTACGTCAAATCCGCTCTGCTTACGTCACGCGCGGTATTTCCGCCGCGGTTCCGCGCTAATGGCAACCGGCCTTAAGTGAAATGGAGGCGTCAAAAGAAGAGCAAAGAGGCGTTGTTCGTTTTCTGACAGCGGAAGGAGTAGGGGGAACGGACATTCATCGAAGAATGTCACAAGTGTACGGTGAACACTGCATGTCCCTTGCAACACAATCACGGCACTCTTGCAGAAATTCAAGTGGGATGTTCTCGGTCACCCTCCATACAGTCCAGACCTCTCTTCCCGCGATTACGCCATTTTTGGTACCCTAAAAAAGGTTCTGAGGGGTAAACGATTCACCTCGGACGACGACGTCAAGCAGTACGTGCGGAACTGGTTCACAACGTAGCCCCGGGAATTTTACGAGACAGGGCCAATACTTCTGACTTACAGGTATTGGTTTCTATTCCTAGGCCTCCGGTTCGTTTCTTTTTGAACGCTCCTTATAAATTACCGCATTGCTAATTCCAGACCTTTTGTTCCTTTTTGTTTTGACAATCCGGATAGAGTCCAGGGCTGTCCCTCAAAGGGATTCGAATATGGAGTTGTTAATAAAGGATAAACACAAAAATTCATGCCCTCAGCGGGATTCAAACTCGCGGCAAAACCTACGCCCTAGCGCTCTCGGCCACTAAACCGGCTCTTTAGTAAATTATTCCGAGCTTTATTAAATGCATTTGAAATCAATATCGAAAAATAACTTTAAAGGAAATGAACCCGTTCAGAGTGAAAGAGTGGGGAGCAAATATAATGCAGTCAACCAAAGAATATCTTTAACCCAAATTGAATGATCAAAACTGGGATAAAGCAGTTTATAAAAGAAATAAAGCTTTTAAATTTCACTTTAAACCCAAATCACGTACATAATACTAATAAGCATAAATGAATTTGACCTCAAACATACCAGGAAATGAGTAGCCCCTAATTATGATTACATGAACAGCTTTGAAGAAGATTCTCACCTCCGTTCGCAACAAATGTTTTGACATAAAGTTCTATTTTCCTGGCTATCGCTTTACCGTGTGACACGAACCTAACGCGACACATTCACCAAACTACGTATTTCATATGTAAGGGCAGTTCACTCCCAACCCCCCATTATGCACAGTTTCTTCCGGAAGAGAAGTGCTTCGCGTGCGCCGTCCGTGACAGAGTTGAATCATGGGATGTAATTGCGACAGCGAACGCGAAAACACTTGCAACGCCCGCTGTGACGGAAGTGGTCGTCACATCCGCCATTCATTGACTCTTTCCCTCCCTCCCTCTCGCCCCGTATCATCTGATTGTGATCGATCTAATTAGCCTGGCGTAGCTATTCACCATCGCTTGTGAAGCAGCCAATCAGAGGAGGGGGGAGGTAGAATACCCGCGGCCCTGTCCTTCCCCAACCTTCCTTCCTAGAAGAAATGCGATAACTGAGACCTGAAAGAATTGTAGGTGACAAACGCACGTGTTCATGCAATGTCTTTCAAAGATTCATTCAACCCTTGCGATTTATAGAGAATTGGCAAAAGGAAAATTCAGAGACAGTTTGCTAATTAAGTCCATTACAAAAGGAAAATCCTGGCTAAGGGCTTTCCAACAGCGGTTTCTGAATCAACCGGCAAAATTCATTTCTTTTAAACTTACCTATGTAAAAACTACCCATGAGATAATTTTAACATGGTCAGAGAAAAGATTCAAAGCATTGTAACGGGTCAATATTGAATTATGAAAGGAAATTTTTTGAGCTAATTTAAGCCCAGATGCGTTTAAAATGAACGGTCGCAAATAATTTCTAGTCCATAAATTCTTTTTAAATTCTAGGTGTTAACAGGTCCGTTAACAGGTGTTATAACAATCTACATGCTTTCTAGTTTGAGCGCTCATGTCTTCGGTGTTAAAATAGCTGCAATATTTTTCCTAACATTAACGTAAAAGAAGCAGGGAAATACACAGTGAGCTTCTTCCCTGATTTTAACATTTATTTTACCAAAACTATGGTAGATGCAGATATGGTTTATTAAAACTCAAAAAGATTTTTTTTTGCTTCAGCATGCATGGCTTTGTTTGTTGTCTAATAAGGTCTCCGTTGCCAAATATTCGATTTCTCGTCTGTTTTCCAAATCTCTCCGATGAACTGACCGATGAACAGAAACCACAAATCCGCAATTATCATTTTTAATGCCTCAGATGTACAGTTCACTGATGAAGAGAGCGTAGCCCCCGAAATGTACATCTGAGGCATTAAAAATGATTATTGTGGATTTGTGGTTTCTATTCATCGCTCATGTGATCGTTGTGTCCACAGTTTCTTGGCGGATTCTTCTTCTAGTACTCTTCAGTCACGTCAACATATTCCAATTATATCAAGAACTGGTGAAGTAAACGCTTTATCGTTCGCATAACCCATAAAAGTAATCAAGAGAGATATTTCACATTGTACGTGGTGGCCATAGTGTTGGAAACTTTGCATTCAAAAACTAAGGAACAATTCTAGAGTAACAGTGCTCCATAGTTAAAACTCTTCTAATTGAAATGCAACATAAAACTCTAACATGTTCAGATGAATATTTGCTGAAATAGTGGCTCAGTAAAAAGAAAAGTTCCAATAACTTTGTTGGCAAATAGACCATACCATGTTTATATCTAATATAAAACAGCATAGTTTTTAAGATGAGATTGTCCTTAATCTGGTTTTAGTTGTCTCTTTATATCTAATTATAAAATTCTGTAAAGTGTATCCAAAATTAGACCTATATCCTAAGGAGGAAAAATTGAACTCTATTGTATTTTCAAGAATAAGGAATGTTTTTTAGGAGAAAAGGCTCTAACCGGGTTAAGATGATAAAAACTGCATCCCGCGCAAAATGATTTAAATGCATTTGCAGAATTTTTCTAACCTTAAAATGACACAACCCTTTGATATTTTGCATTTACATGTATTTTTAAACTTATAATGTATAATTTTTTTCAGTATGGCGCTTCATTCACTCCGAAAGCTCTCAGAAAATTCTTACATAATCTAACATTAAGTTGCTTCATTCGAGAATTTTTAAAGTTACAAGCTTTATCAGAAATTGGTTAAAAATTATTCAAATTTTTAATAATTTTTTTGAATTTCAATTCTATACCAAACACAAGGAAACAAAATTTTTTTGCAAATGTGTATGCAAAAAATTAATATAAAAATACATTTTTGAATTTATATGATAGGGAAAGGTTATAAACCGCGCCAAAAAAATTTTTTTTTGTACAGTTAGAAACTTTTTTATTATCTTACCTGTTAGCGTCTTTCATAATCTTGGAGAAAATTAAAGCCTCTTAGCCTTGGTCTCTCACATATATTTCTTTAAATGCATCACTGGGTTTATTTTATTGAAATTTGGAAGATTCGTTAATATCGATTTGTAACTAAAAGAAAAGAAACCTCTAACCATAAAAAAAAACCCGAGTCACGAAACGCCCTAGAGTTTTTACAGGTAATTTAACACTACAGTTCCTTCTTATAATTTAACAAATGGATATTTGTTAAGCTTTTAACAATAGAGACTTTTTGCAACCTCAAACGATATGCGAAATACGAAAGGCGAAATGCAAAAGGTGACATTTCGTCTTTCTCCTTTCGTATTTCGTTTTGAGAGTTTTTGCACCCGCGAAATAAGAGATGCGAAAAGAAAATGCGAAAACGAGAAATTCCAGAGTTTCGATACTGCCAACGTCAGGTTTTACTTCTACACTGCTCAGCTCACTCTAATATCTGATTCTCAGCATCATGGCAGCAAGGAGAAGTAAGCACTATTAAAGTTTAAAGCTATAACTCGTGGTGGGATTTAACATTGTGTTAAACAACTGCGAAGCAGTTTCCCGTCGGACGCCATGTTGGTTAACGTGAGGAACTTGCTGTCAGAGCGTGGAGGTTGGGCGCAGCACGCATGCGCGACGACACATTTGGTTACCAAAGGTGGCAACGAAATTTTTTAGAATTTTCGTATTTCGTTCGACCAAAGCTGGCATGACCAAACGGTATATGGCAGTCACATGACCAAAATGCCACCTATCGCATTTCACCTTTCGCATTTCGCATATCGTTTGAGGTTGCAAAAACTCTCTACTGTAAGTCTAAGAATTCTTATAGTTTTTAAATAGACTAAATAGATACAAATATTGTATCACATTTAAATTTAGAAGTTCAGTTTATAAGAGTAATTGACATTAATTTATAGCCGAAGACAAAAAGTCTGTATTCAATGATCCATGATGAGGAAAAATAAGAAACAAATTCTAGGGCTTATTCACCTTTTTAACGCTAATAATCAGAATAATCATGAGTACGTTTCCTTTCAAGTTGAAATATTTGTTCCCATGTACGTATGACGATTTTGAAACATTTGCTTCAAAACAGGCACTATTGCGATGGACTCCTCACTTAACCAAATCGTTCAGTTAGGAAATGTTGCTGGCGATGGTTAGCGAGCCCCTTTACCATTAACCAAAAATTTTGTCAAACAATCGATTGCAAAAAAATCTTTATATCGACTTCCCCCCACCCATTCTTTTTTTTCCCAGAGACGGATCGATGAAGAGCGCACTTGCTGTTTAACGAATGATTGATCCTTTAAGCGTCCATATTTAATTTTTTCCCAATGAAATTATGCCTTCTGATTTAATGATCGTCGGTTTCCGTGCTCGTCGACGATAACCCTTGAAAATTCACTCTGTGCACCCAATAAGTGTCACGCACGCTTTTGATGGAACCTTTAGAACTTAATGAGACGGGGCTTCCTAATGGACGAAGGGGGGCCTACTACCTCCTTTGTTTTGCCTCGCACTCCCTCATTAGGCTTATTAATTTATTAGTCATCCGAGACCCTCACTCGATTTTTTTTTATTTACTTATTTATTTATTTAGTCTTTTTTTTCATTATTCTGTCGCTGCACCTAAGTTTGTTTAATGATATACCCCATTGACTCGAGACACTGATGATAGTTTCTATGTAAGTTGGCTTCATTAAAGCCTTGTTAAATGATAACTGTCGCGCCCTTGTTCTCCCATCAAGTAAATCAGAGGAAATAAAAATTTACGTCTCTTTCTCTTCTCATTCAGTCAATCGACGTCACTCATCTGTTATTATTTGCTCAAATAGACAATTAATTCGTTATTGCTTTAAGGGATCGTTAAAATATCAATTTAAGCAGAGATCCTTCGTGCACCAGTCCATTACAAAATAATTCATTATTTAAATAATTATGAAAAAAAATTATTAATTTTCTTATATATCTCGTAGGCCTTACTTGCCAATATACTATTGATCAAGTGGGTTAAACTAATGAGTGGATCGAAGAGTTTATTTTTTCTCGTCCTTCTAATGAACCATTTGCCCTCTTTTTATTTGACATCAAGAGGACAAAAAACATTATCATTCGTGACCATAACTTTTATGGACACAAAGTTTCATCGGGGACACGACTCGATTGGATTTCAATAGATAATGCACGAAAGTTTATTTTATGTATTTAATAAAAAGAAATTATCAAAGTTAACTTTTGTGCCCGTTTAATTAATTAGAACGCAACATAACTAGCAATTAGTGTTCGTTAGCCGTTTCAAAGCCAAACGTTAGTCTAAAAAACGCTGTCGCTCTACTTTACCATCCTCATTTGATCTCTTATCGCTTTTATTTATTTGTTTTTATGGCTTTGCATGACTTTTGTGGGACTATTGTCTATGGTGAGATTCGACATTGTAATGATCGTTGCATTTAAAAAAAAAAATAAAAAGAATTGGATGGAGCTTCTTTCTTTTTATTTTAATTTTGGAAAGCAATAATGAAAACATAAAAATATCATTGTACTAGTAAAAAAAGAAGAATCGGATAATGGTAATGCTTTTCATGTCTACACCTTTTTTTATGAGAAGAGCAGTATGAGATGGACGCAAACTGATAAAAAGTTAAAAATTAATTCATTACGAGTAAAGGTGACCTGAAATAAAGTCTTGCAAACATTCCAAGAAGGAGCTTTGCCTGCACAAAGCAATCGTCACGTGCGTGTACTCATGTTAAAGATAAACAGAAAGTAGCAGTGTATTCATTCTTGACGAATCGATTTATATGACATGCTAGTATGTCATGCTAGTATGTTAGTATTCTTTATGGTCACTGTTTTAGCACGTGCGATCGATTTGAAAGGATCCACGAAAAGCCTGAAAAGTTGATACACCGAGCTAAGACTTTGATGGCCATATGTCTGAAAATAGAATCTGAAAAAGTTTTCAAGTTATCGTGCAAACGGCGGACGGCCGGATAAATGTACAGACCAAGCGTGCTTTCTTTATAAGTAACTTTTACCTGAAAGCTCCTAATAAGGATTGAGACTGTAAAAATCTGTCCTAAATATTAAGAAAAATATTATTTGTTAAAGTGTATGAAACATGTTTCTGTACGAATACTTAATTTGCAAATTAAATCGCGCATTCAGAGGAGTCCCCTCCAACAAAATTAAAGAAAAGTAACTCTGATATGAGGGAAGTCAATCGATATAGATGAAAAAAATAAGAATACCGATTTGAAAACTATTTTTATTCACATGATCGCCCCGTATTTTGAGGCACTTGTCTCATCGTTTCACAAGCATCTCAAAATCAGCAACATGAAATTCTTTGGGTTGCTATCTGAACCAGAGGGTGACTTCCCTTTGTACAGCTTCATCTCCGGAATGTCTTCACCCGAAAGATGATGTTTAAGAGGACTGAACAAACGGAAGTCGCTTGGAGCGAGGTCAGGGGTATACGGAGGATGCTCGAGGACTTTCCACTTAAACATTCAGTTGTCTTGCTGGCAATATGAGGACGCGTGTTGTCATGCAATACGAAGTGTCATGAGGATGTTACAGTAGGAGTCTGCATTTACATTCTGCCCTCGCTGCTTGAATGCGACATGCATTATGCACTCGTGATCCCAGAAGACTGAACATAACTTTCGCTGGTACTGATTTTGAGGGGCTTATTAAACGATGGGACAAGAACCTCAGAGTACACGGAAATTATGTGGAGAAATAAAAGTAGTTTTCAAATCAGTATTTTTATTTGTTCCATTTCTATATCCATTTGTACTTATTAATTTACCCTCGTACATAAGAGAATCACTGTAAATTTATTACCTTAAGCGTAACTGATGTAAGAGTGGAATCTTTGTTTCGCATAATATGTATAATTGAGTAAAAACTAAAAATATTTTTATTCGTCAACCCTCCTGTGTTTTGGACCCCCTCCCAAAATTTCAGTAGCCCTGGATAGGCTACTGCTCAGAAATGTCACTAAATTGTCTTCATAATCTTTAGCATTACTTCTGGAGTTCTACGGGATCATCCCCCACTTTTAATGGACTTATTCAACTATGTATAGCCTCAAAATTATGAGGAAGTACTGAAAGTAATATCAATTGCAGCTTTGTACTATTCAAAGTAGTGTTCTTAGAATCCCTCTTAGTCTTTAGAACACTTGGAGACAGCTTTGCCATTGGAAGAGGCAAACAACCTAGATACCTCTTGTTCCCTAGTTCGAATCCCGTTTGGTATTTTTTTTTCTTTTTAATATATTGACAGCAAAATTTAAAAACACAAAATATTATATCATATTATACCATTCCTAAAATCTTTAGTTTTCTGTCTAATTTTCGATGCTCGTTTTCGGTTTTTGCCAAATAAACGCCCTTTTATATTTTTTAGTGATCAAGGCCTATGTCTCGCTTTAAATTCCAGCGGTAATCTGACCGTATGTGAATTTGGTTTTATTGTGGAGTCAATAAAAAGAAGCCAATCGTTTACATCATAGTTTTCAAGCCTAGAACGACAACACAAGAGACTAAAGATTCATTTTGCGTATTCTTGTTCCCTGTGCCTGTCATGCAAATTTTAATAATCGATTTTCAAAACTGTTAATAAAAAAGATAGAAAAATTGACCTGACAATTGACTCTAAGACAAAGATATTATTGGGAGGGGGGGGCGGGGAATGAAAGAAAAATTCCGCGACCTGGATTCGACGATATCACGCTCGTCGCCTCTATCAACAGAGACTGTTGCGGGCACGGGAAAGCAAGGCTGTCTCCAAGTGTCGTAATGTTTACAAGGTAGTCAAGGTGGAAGCCCAATGATAGGACAGGCACCCGGCGCGCTGATCGGGGAATTCCTCCTTTCCATACCATCGGAAACATGATAAAATCTCTTACGAAAGTAATAAATTAAACTGGAACTAAAGCTCCAAACATAAGACCGAGATCTTACTGGAAAAATCGAAAGAAAAAAATCCGCGACCTGGATTCGAACCAGAAACCTTCGTGTATTATATAAAGTCTCTTAATTAAAAAATTATTTATTAATGGCCGTTTGTATTATTTATTCTCATAACTTCAGTAAATTTCCATTTGACTAATTTTTGAAAAAGCCTCTTGCTCTCTACGGTATATCGAGATAAAACTCCAACTCTCCAGATACTTCCGGAATGTGGTTTCCATTTTTCTGCTCTAATATTGAGTAAAGTGTTGCACGAGAATTTAAATGTCAAGTTCTTGTGTTGGTCAACAAAAACCCAAAAATCCCTCGTGAAGAGGGCTCGACGGTTGCACGCCAAAGACTTATCCCCAGGAGATTAATCAACGAGGAGCAGGAATATGGCTTACACAACTCAACAGCGATATTTTTTTATGCCAAAGCTGAAGAGAAATAAAATGGCAGATGGAACCAGGAGCCCAGTGGCACGTGGTCACTTGAACACCCGCTCGCACGCCATGCGCATTGATTACACGTGCCCGTACTCAGATCCGCGACGCTTTTTCCCCTTCCTCGACACGAAACGCACTCGTCATGCATGCGTTTTTCCTGTGAACATCGTTAGATCACGTGGCCCGACATCTTCCTTCCGTTACAAAAAGTACAAAAAAAAAATCACTGAACTCAAAAATTGCAGGGAGAAAGGCGCGATCAGTCGGCCGAGGACGACACTCGTATCGCCCATTGCGATCAATGTTTCGCGTGGGAAAAAGATTATTGAACGTGAGCAACGGCAGAATATTTAATAATCACTGTTTTACGGGGGAGTGAGTTTCTGTTAATCCTTGTCCCTCGTCTCGTCTACCGGAAGGAAGCATGTTCATTTCATATAAGGCTATCGCTCCCGTTTCAATCATTTGGGTGTTCGAATGGGAATTGGCGGGGAGATCGTTGCTTCGCAGCATTACACACACGCCTTTGCCTCAATGATGGCTTTTGTTTCAGGCTTCGCTGCCTTGCGTGGATGCAAATGGATAATCACAGTCAATTGAATAAACTTTCCCAGGTCAATAAATTATTGGATGCATTTGAATTAAACTTTCCCAGGTCAATATTTGAATTAAGTTATGTAACTGATAATCTTTATGTTTATCTCTAAACAGTTCGCGTGACGGTATTTGATTACTGACTGAATTGTTTTTATATTTTATACAAAATGCATTACTTGATGGAAATATTTTAAAATACACTACCTCTACCAAATAAATACTTAAAGGAAATTATCAAAGCCTAATTGGCCACCTTTTACTGCTATCATAACCTCCATGCATCTCCGAAGATCATCTCCATGTTCCACAATTTTTGGCAGGCTACAACTGCCAATTCAAACATTCTTGCTGGGAGAAATAGTCGGGCTCGAAGTGAGGTCGGATGTCTAACTCTTTCTATGGGTTGAGGTTGGGACTGTGAAGACCATTCAAGTTATTCCACGCCCATTTCTTCGAACATTCAATTATAGACTTTAGTTTGTGGGTGGGGCATTGTTATGTTGATATAAAAAAATGGAACCATGCTAAATTATTCCCATTTGGTAGACAAAGCAGGATTGACTAAAATGTCCAGGTTAATTCTGGAATACATAGTTTTTTTCCTATGAACCAATGGACCCGGGCCATTCCAAAAGAAATACTACACCGAACTTCACACGATAACTCTATCACTACCAAATTTGACAGCAAGCTTAATACGATCAGGCGTATAGCGTTACGCGGGAATTATCCTTACACATATGTGTCTTAGTTTGTAGCGAGATCATCACTCCACACGAGCACTTTTCCATTGCGCTTTAGTCCATTTACGATAAAATTTGCACCACTTTGCTATTTGCTGAGCATTAATCATCTGATTAGGCCAAGAAATTGAAATGACATCAAACATGACCTATCAGCTTTGCTTCTAACAATGAATGATACAGGAATGTGTACCATCCGAAATAAGTACTTCGAAGGCCGTATAAAAATCTCGAAGCACCAAATATATGATTTATATAAAATTCCTGGAGCTTAATGTCTTTACCTCGTAAGAACGTTCTCAGAAATGTAATACTGAAAATAATTTCTGAGAGTTGTCTCGATAAAGCATTGTTACATGGGGCTCCCTCCAACCCTATGTCTATCGTTTATGTCAAACAACGTGCACCGTATAAACGTGTATCGTATTTGTCAGACCACATAACCTTCTTGTAGTCAGTCACGATGTTCCAAACACCACTTGGAGAAATTCTTTGAATCCGAGTCATTTTCCGGCGTACGAGTTTTGCCATATACCAGTTGGAAACAGCTTTGGTTAAAATCATTTGTTCAAGTGTTGCAGACTAGGCGTCCTGTTTCTCCGTACAAGACGTTTTAAGCGACGCTGGTCTCGCTCATGATTGAATGCCTCTGAGATATAATGTTGGTAAATATAGATAAAGTCTGTGAAACACTTTTCCAACGGTTGAATACTCTGGATATAACACCTTTCCTGAATCTAGCCAGTTCCTTCGTTGTTTCAATTGTCGCTTTAGCTAGAAGAGCACCAACAATGAGACTTTTTGAGGTCAGTTAGGTCCTTCTTATCCCCCATTCTCATCAAGTTCTATGATTAAATAGATGATTAAGTACACGCATGACTCTCATACCTCAAGCTATTTGGCCTAAAAACAAGTTTACATATGATTCACACATGTTTCTAATTCATTGGCCTATGTGGGTGTATAATTTGTATCATTTTAAAAGGGGAGGGGAAGGTGAACCGTCTATTTCTTAACTCCTTTTCCCGACTCATTTGAAATGGAAATAAAGACTAGGGGGGAGAAATGGTTTCTGTCATAGCAGCGAATGAAGTACGCGCAATTTAATTGGAGATTGAAATGTTCAAAATTGATTTGTTAAGCTGCTTTAAAGGAAGCAACTAAATGGGAATTAACTTTTGGCGAGGTGGGTTGCGCTAAAAGCAAATTCAGATTTGATCAACCTGTTTGCTTCTTTCTAATCCTTGAAACGTTTTACGAAAGGAAAATTTTAAAGCTCATTCCCGTCGAAGTTCGACATTTGAAGGATGCGGAAGATTGGACATATATTAAAATTTCAAATTTTCATTTCGTTATTATAGACTAAGAAATTTTTTGATTTTTTTTAATATAATGTAAAGAAAGAGCACTTTTTTATATTGTAACAATAAATCTTGGCGCATTTTCCATTTCTTTAAGAAAGGAATCGAATTCAAGTGAGATGTGTTCCTCAATAAGACGTTTTGCCAAAGCCCCCTTCTGGATTCGAAGCTCAGTAGCTGAAGGGCCGAGTCAAGTAAACGGAAGGGGGACATGCCAGTGAACAGAGCTCGACAAACATGTAATCTAGCTCAAATCATACTCGTTCCAACATATCAGTGTCGATGGTAGCAGCTACATCCGTGTTCTTTGAGGAAGCTTTGGTAAGTCTCTTGGTAAATGAGGCACATAAACCTTATCTTTTACGTAACTCCAAAGAAAAAACTCACATGGAGTAAGATCAGGTGACCTGGAAGACCATGCAAGAAGAGCCGAGTCCTCGTCAGACTTAAGGCCAATTCAACACTACTGCCTTCTAGCGGAGAAAGATTTAATGTTTTGCAGTTGCTATGAATACTAATATCACTGTCTGTTTATTGAAGACACTATGAAAGCACATCACCAGAAACGTTCACGTTTTCCATCTGATGTAGGCACTTAATCACGACAATGCACGACTGCATAGGTAACTGCTGTGACGGAGTATTTGGTCCGAAATAACCGGTTTCCTCATTCCAACATACACCACTGAATTATCGCTTTAAAACTTTTTTCTCCTTTTTTACTCACCTGGGAAATTGAGTTTCAAAGAGTGTCTTGAAATGTTCGGAGGCGATTTCAGATGGCCTGCGTCATGTTTTCGAAAACTGAAAGATCCGTTTGGACAAGTGCATCCAACTAGAGAAAGATATACATGGAGTACTTTGGAAAAGACATCTAGTTAAATAGAAAGCTAAAAATCCAGTCTTCGACCTCTATTGAATAGGTCCGCATATATTGTATATTATTTTCAGGCTAAAAAAAGACCCCCAGTATCGTGATAAATATTAAATTAAATTGTTAAAAACCGTTCATATTTTTGATGAAGACGTTGATCCAGGACAATCGCTTATTGCGTCGTCTATATTTACCAACATTATACAAAAACAGTAAACCCTCAGCATTTACCATAGTCATGCAATAACTCCAGAATGGATGGGTAACCTAATATTTATCATCTTTTTGGAACCCATACAATGAAATAATCAATTGAGCAGTTCCTAAATTTCTCCAGCAAAGTGCATTCAACCAACGAATGCGACATCGTTAACTCATTACGAGAAAAAGGCTGGGGGGGGGGGGGGGGAGAAGTGAACAAAAATGGCTTTCCTTTGACTTGTATCCAGTCAATGAAATGAAGAGATCTGATCATTGTGGTTGGTGATTCCTCCGGTCATAATCTTGTTCTTGTGGTTGTAGCCACCTGTGTTCTAACTCGGTGCAAAAACATGACACCCCGGGGGGAGGGGCAAGGGAAAATGAATGACGCCCCACTGGCGCCGTTTTCATTTGCTCGTCTTAATTCATTATGAGTTACCTCAGGAAGGATAAGAAGGAAAAAAGGAAAGAAAAAGAGGTCCCTCTATTTTCCAAACTCCCTTCGGTCCATGAGCTGCTGTCGATGCTCATTGGGAATCCTTCGTCTCTGATCCTAATTATTCCGCTTTCTTTGGCGTTGAAAAAAAAACATTGCGGGGGTCCATCGAGGGTAAGGCCCTTTGCGATCGTCGAGCATTCTTTCTTGCTAATATCGATGGAACCTAACCAAAAGGACGGGAAGGGGGCGGTGAAAAGCCGGGGGTCACCGGGTGTTTCGGGGTTATGCCGTCGCCATGTCTCATCCGATCGTAGCGGCACCATTTACCAGTGAAATAGAAGATGACATCCGATGGGTCCCGAATACCCCTCCCTGGATTCTCGAAGCTGATGTGTCTTGACAACCCCACTACACCCTACCCCCATATGCCACTCCTCCTTCATCCACCGCCTGAGCGGTCAATCAAAAACCTACCTGGA
This sequence comes from Rhysida immarginata, assembly GCA_023313115.1. Taxonomy (NCBI): domain Eukaryota; kingdom Metazoa; phylum Arthropoda; class Chilopoda; order Scolopendromorpha; family Scolopendridae; genus Rhysida; species Rhysida immarginata. The sequence goes on along the minus strand of JAHWFO010062673.1, from coordinate 289,143 downwards.
GAGAATTCTCATCCCGTCGAAGGGAATTAAAGCCACTCATCGGTATTCAAAAGCAAACGCTGTAAGAACAAAGAACCATTACAGGAAGGTGGGGGGGGGGTGAAAGATTAGGTTAATCATTAGGGATGAAAATGATGCTAATCTATGTCAAGGTCTTTTATATTTCGATTAACAACACGAACAAAATGGCTATGGTTAAAAAATGGCTGACAACTCTTCGATACTTCATCTTTTACATGGCCTTATTTCATTTTCTTTAAACTTCCTGCACTCGAGTTAAAATGCATAGTTCACCTTTATCCTCCTCTTCTCCTTCCTTATTATAGCTGCTATCATTCATCTCCCCTAAAATAACTACACTACTGTTTATAAAAATCGCAACACCCTGATGGAATAGCCCGATCTGCATTAAATTTGGAGCATTTGCATATCATGGGTCAGAAAAGAAACCATTAGATTTTCAGGTCAATACAATGCGTTTTATTGTCACATTAGTATCGGGTGAAACCACCGTGGGATGCAATTACAGCCTCTAAACGTCGTGGCATTGAGTCAAACAAGCTCTGAATAAGGGCCTGGGGAATGTCCTGCCATGCTCTGTCTACACGGGTATACAGTTCATCCACAGTTGCTGCTGCAGGAGTCTGACGAGCCAATCGATGAGCAACCCTGTCCCACACATGTTCGATTGGGCACATGTCTGGTGAACGAGCAGGCCAGGGGAACAAGGGCGTCTGATGTGCTTGGAAAATGGCGAGGACATTTCTGGCCACATGCGGTCGGGCATTGTCCTGTTGGAATACAGCGCCTGGAAGGTTCTGCAGGAAGGGGATGACCTCGGGTTGCACAACTTCCCTGATGTACCGGTCACTGTTCAGATTGCCATGGATTCTGATCAGACGGGAACGGCCATGGTAACTGATTGTACCCCACACCATCACCCCTGGCGTTTGTCCTGAATGACGCTGCAGGATGCATTCTGGAAGGTCGCGCTCGCCACGATGTCTTCTGACTCGTATCCTGCCGTCATGGTCTGCAAGTTAAACCTTGACTCATCCGAAAACACAACTTGTTGCCATTCAGCTTGCCACTGTTGGTGTCGATGGGCCCATTCAACCTGAGGCGCCGGTGGTTTTGAGTCAAAGGAATCCGCAACAATGGTACTCGTGCCATCAATCCTCTGGAAATCAAACGGCGTCGTACAGTGCTAGCAGACATTGTCCTGCATACTGTAGCACCCCACCGTTGTGCTAACACTGTGGAAGTGGCTGTACGATCTGTTACACACATGCGATAGAGGTGTCTGTCATCTCGCGGTGTCGTCATGCTGGGTCTTCCTGAGCCTGGTCTTCGGTGTGCCCTGTTCTCTTCGCTCCACTGCCTCCATGCACGCATAATTGTCGTTGCATTACGTCCTACACGAGCAGCAATGTCACGATACGACCATCCCGCTTCACGCAGACCAATTATGCGTCCTCTTTCAAAGTCTGTCAGCTGTTGATATGGTACCCTTCGTCGTCGTCGAGGCATGGTGTTCTTTCAAGCAATTACTCTGAAAATCTAATCATTTATACTCTGACCCATTGTATGCAAATATTGCAAATTGCATATGGATTAGACCATTCCATCAGGGTGTTGCGATTTTTATAAACAGTAGTGTATTATATACTTTTATAGCCGATCTTGATTGTCAACCTCACGAACCACTCACTGAACCCATTTTACCAACTCAAATCCAAAAAGAAGACAAAAAGATTCGTACAGCAAAATGATCTGCCATCATATGAAAAAACGGATCAAAGTGCAGCAGTTAACTATGATCTTGTCATACATCCCGTCAAATGTAGTCTTTTACAAAAAGACTCGATACATTCCGAAAATAAGAACGCTATTTCACATACTAACAGGGCCTATCTTTCGGCCGGATATACAGGCTAGTGAGAATGTCGCAGACATAATCCAGATAATGCAGGGCTTTACTGCATACTCTCGAATCCAAACAGTCATGCTCAGCGGTGCCATTTCAAACGATATCAGGACCCGCTGGGTAGCCTCGTAGGACAACCTCATAGTACGTTGAGGATGTTCTGCGATACGTTCCGTTTCCGTTCCTTTCGCAGCACCAAGGGTTTAGTTTTAAACAGATAACGCTCGACCATATACGACACTTCTTTACGTTTTCTCTCCATGCTTGCGATACTTTGCCTTGGTCAAGCAGCGATGGGGCGCAGTCTGCGAAAAACCTAGAAGCCCGCCCATTGGAGACAATCGGCAAGATATCCCTCAGAATAAAGCAACTTTATGAATCCATGCCATATTGAATAGCTACTTTTATCCAGGTAGAAGTGAGCCAACGTCATAGCGACTTGCTCACTTTCTCTTACACTTTCTGATCAATCAATCATCCAAATGCTTGAAAGAGTTTAGAAATTTCTATTTCTCTACATGCACATAAAAAATATCAATCAATTTTCGTATCAGTTACGTATATTTCTTTCTTGAAGATTCGATTTTTTTTTGTGAAAGAGTATGCAAACAGCAGGAACCGAATCTACGAACTGGAAAACTGGAAAGCCTGGAGAATTGAACAGCGACAAGGAATATTAGCGGGTACTATTTAATCTACAGAAATAAAAAAAATCTATAACAACTTCAATCTGATTCTACAGTCTTATGAAAGCAGAAGGGACTAAATCCAAGAAAGAAATTTTTATTCAGAAGCAACAGGTAATTACAGGGGCACCGAGAGCATAACCGGTTCCTGGTGCAGTAGTGGTTTTCAGTGCATATTTAAAAAAAAACTGTCATGTGAAATTAAATAGATCCCAGCTATTTGCACCCTGTGTGCAAATCTATTCAAGAGAGATGTAATTAAAGGTGGATCTAATTAATCAATCATAAGTAATAACACATGTATAAGCAATATAAGTATATAACGTGTGAGAATGACCTTTGAAACGGAAGTCCACAGTACAATAAAAAAATATTCATTAACGGGAATCACTTTGATCTTGGTTTAATTTGTAAATATTTTTCGTGTCTGTTTTTCCCCCCGACTGATTAACCTAAAAGTCGTAATTCAACTGTTTATTTCAATTTAGATAACTTCAGAAACGTACACGCCATTCCTCATAAAGATACATATATACGGCCATTTCATCTTTTAGTTCTACTTCTCCTTATTCTTTCCCTTCGCATTTTCCAAGTAGTATTGCTGTCTTTAACCACCCGTCTCTAATATTCCTTGCTTTTGATTTCATTTTCAACCGTAACGAGATTTTCCGTGTAAGTTTTCTCTAACCACTGTACTGCTCGCCATAGCCCTCCTCTGATCAGCTGCTTAATGTGACATTCCACTGATTTCCACATTGATCTGCGCTTAATGAACTAAATAACAGGAGCAAAATGCTAACCTATCGAGATGAAAAATTAAACGATCAACAAACGTTAGCTTCACTTCACTTCCAAATATGCCACTTACAGAAGTAGGATAGGATACAGGATGGTTATTAGCAGGGTATACAGAATACATACAAAATTAGGGATTGGAGTGGGCTCATCATAAGGATGGAAAAGTTCCCATAAACATCAGTCCAAAATCTTCGAAGAATAACTACTTCTAAAACTTTTGATCACACGTAATAGCAATTGTGTTTTTTTTTTAATTGACATGTTTAACAAGCAGCTTAATCGAGTAGTCTGTTGTAGCAATTGAATTCTAAAGGCGCTTGTTTATGTAACTCCAATCAATAATGTAAAGGAGTTATGCGATCGCATTATCAGCAGCTGCGTAATTATACGAAATACACCAGTGTTTGAGCGTGTTCGACAGTCCATGGTTAGACGAACAGAAGCGTGTCTTTAACGGTGGACTTTTCTACAGGGCCTGTAAATAATTTTTTTTCTCCTTTCATGACCTTCCATTTTTCTGAGTCCGGTAATAATTTACAAGGAATTTGGAGTAATGTTTATGGGAACATTTTCCATCCTTATGACGAGCCCAAGCTAATCCCTGATTTTTAACCAACCATTTCAGGTCCATCCGGTATAATACGAATTTTTTAAATAATAATTAACAGCATTCATTTGAAAAAATAATTAACATTCAACTGAAAGGACACAGTCGCAGTGTCAGCGTTTTTCTAAATGATTAATGGAAAGATTTCACATTAGTGTACGTATATTGTTTAGATGGTCTTTTGTTAATAAAGAAAATGCAGACAGCCCAAAGAATAACGAATCTAACATAGATGACCCTAAACAATCGAAATTTTTCGTTTCATCCAGCAAAACATCTAAAAATGGTTTCTTCATTACTCAGACACAATTACTATTAACTACTTGTATTCTCTCGTCGGTGTTCTTGTAGTTTTATTCTCGTTTCTTCATTAATCGGCTGTGGGGTTTCTCTTCCTTTCCAGGTATTTTTCCATGTTTAAGAACTCCTTCGTTCAGCCGGTCGGAGTTATTCAACGGCCCGGCTTATCCCCTTATTCATGGCCAGGGTTCCGTAGGGGTTGTTATTGGTGCTTTTTGGGCGATCGTTACCCCTGCGCGTCGAACCCGATGATGTTTCACTATTGTTGCTGATTAGCATCTGGTGACCAGTCGATTATGCCAATTGGCGAGAGTGTAAGACGAACCCCACGAGCTCCTTCTTTTCTATCGGCCCTTTCAAGTGATTAAAACACCCGTTTCCCTTTGGATGGGAAGTTGTCGGGAGAGAAGAGGAAAAGGTAAAAAGGGAACGACAACGACCGAGACACCGAGGGGGGACACAAGAAGGAAAAAAGAGCGGGGAGAGAAGATGTAATCCTCGCGGGCCCATTGGTTCTCTTTTGCAATTTACAAGGCTTTTTCTATTTCGTTATCCCACCTCACCCCCCTCTCAACTGTTTCTTCCCTTCGTGTAACCGGAAACTATCGCTTCAGAGCATGCGCACAAGGCGGTAAATATCAACGGAAGATCGGATGGCAGGAGTGCGAACTGAGCGGACTCCACCACTGGGCGAACCGAGGGGTGAGGAAGAGGACAAGAGTGGGGCTCTCATCCCTGTGACCCATTGTGCCGACGACAGATAATCTCAATCCCCAACACACATACATCGACTTAAAAGAGAGGGAGCACTCAGGAATGACGTATGAAATTCATAATTAAAAGCTGTTTCCCCATTGACGTCCCACCGCAATTAATAGAGAGAGAATACAGCATTAGAAGAGAATGCAATTGCGTTAAAACACCCTAGCAATCTTCATGAAAGACCAATTGTTAGCGTATTTCATCTAATCCATCTCTTAACTTCAGCTTTATAGTTAATGATAAAATTTACACACTGATTATAAGAAATACAAATAAAACACTGTGGATAATCATGAATATGAGAAGGAAATACCTCTTTTTAACAAGCATTTATTTTCTCTATCTGGATGAATATTTCTGCCACATGATGGTCATTGTTCAACAGAACTTAACAAAGATGACAAATTGAACAAATTAAAACATATTAGAGATAACTGATCAGATGACGTCAGTATTATTGAAAAAGTCTAGAATCACTCTAAGTCTTAGAGCAACACCTCCTAGAAAGAAAGCCTGTGCACTGAAGCTTCATAAATTGTTACATGGTCATCTAAATTATGACTTCTTATGATCATGTAACAACGTATGACGTTTCAATGCGCAGGCTTTCTTTCTAGAAGGTGTTGCTAGAGACCCGGATTATAAAGTTAAGTAATAAATTTTGATTACATTCAGCAATTTCTAAGGTTGCGTAAGCGTCTAAAAGGGTACTATTTTAATTTTCGCCTTCTCTGCATACTTGATGTCCTGTTTCCAAAACGTGTTAACAAGAACGGACGAAGGGGGAACTTCAACCGTTCTTGGTGTTAAGCTGTGGCGGACTTTCTGTGGTCTTCAACAAGCGCTTCCAAAGCGTCTAAACTTTGTGTGCGCTAATGTTCCATAAGCCAAATTTCAACGGGGCATTTGGACTATCATCGATAAATATGATCACAAATTTCACATAGTAAGTTCATTTACAGGAAAAAAGAGGTTAGATTCCCATAGGGTCTCTTCATTTACATTACAGTACAATTTTTTTTGAAAGGACAAAATACATGTATAGATTTCTATGAGAAACAAGAATTTGTTGTTGGCAATTGTCCTAGAACTATATCCTATAGGATTAATTTTATCGTTAGGATTATTGAAAAGAAGTTTCAGGCAATTAGGATTCTTATATGTTAATTGCAAATTATAGTCATTGAATGTGGTTTTCAATGGAAATGATGATTTTTTTTCCTTATTGTAAAATGAGAACAAATGAGAATAATTTTCTATGAGAAGTCTAAATTTTCTTTTTTTTTTGTCATCAAACATCATGTCCGCTCTTTGGGGTTACTGTTTTAATATGTTGAATTTCTTTTTCGAAATTTTCATTTTCCAACAGGATGCGATGGTATCTTGTTTGCTATGATCAAAATCTCTTCTTCGTAAGGTTACTAACTCTTGCTTCATAGAAATGAATAGAAATTCGTTTTTTTCTTCGACATTACAAACATAATTTTTTCTCAAAATTTTATTCTGGAAGTTCTCTCCAGTATTTTCTTCTTTAACTGGCCGTTCATAATCTTTTATTAGCTCGTATGAATTTTCTTCTCTTTACTCGCTCTATCTCCAGGCTATTTAGCTGGAAAAGCAGGAGAGAGGTCGAAAGGTGGCCTCCTTTCATCTTTGTCAATGGTGTCAAATAACCCAATGAAAGCTCCGACAACTTATTTGCTTGCAGATGGATCTCCGTTCGTTTCCTTGACTCTTCTCTGTTGCTAAATACCAATAATTCTAATATGACTAGAATCCTGTATTGTATAAACGACAGAAGTAATCTCCCTCGAAGGTTATGAAATAATAATAAGCATCATCATACTAACAATAGCTGAATTACATACCTTAACAAAGACATGGGCGGGATCATGGCAGGAAGAAGAAAAGAAAAAAAAAACTACGAAATCCATTAAATATTAAATTTCATTTTTCTAAGTAATAGAATTTGTAAAATTTGGGGGTTTTAGAGAGCCCACCAATCTACAGAAAAATTTTAGAAACAGAAATCGAAGCAGATAATTCGCCCAAAATTCATAAAATTTGTAAAGTTTATCAGGAGCAAGATACTTATAAATTCAAAAGTAATAGCTATTTTATAGTCCATATTTTCAAGTCCACTTTGTAAAGAATATTTGTTGTGAACAGCTGTCAACTTGCCATCAATTTCTCTTTCGGCGCAATATGAGAAATATGCCGCTGTGGAAGCATCCTAACTTCACCAGTCAGAGATGTTCATTTGGGTTCAGAGCTGGAATATGTGCCCATCAACTAACACTTTTCCGATATTATTAACCTCAAAGCACATATTTTAACGACACAGAACATTTTAATGATAAAATATGTAAGGGCCCATTTCACAGTATCTATTGCCATATTGCTAGATTTTTAGAAACTTGTATATCAGGAAAGTCTACTTTAAGGGTAAAACTCTATCCACGATATACATAGAAGGAGATGGAGCCAGGAAAACACTATTCCACATCAAAGGTTTATTCCAACGTATGCGCATTTCGGCAGCCAAGCCGCCTTCCTGAGCGTATCTATCTAGTACAGAGGGAGTTTTGCGCCATTCCAGTAAATAACGACTGCTACGAGATGACAGTAGCAGCCGGGACCGACGGCTTAACGTGCCCTCCGAAGCACGGGGGGTTTCATGATGGAAGAGCTGCTGGCGGACAAACAAACCAGTGGCTGTCACCAACTGCTGGAAAACCAGCTATGGTCACTTGGCAAATGGGTCAGACTAAAGTCCTCCAACAGCCGTGCCCCAAATAGCTGTTCCGCCAGCAGTGGCCCTCAAGCCCTGGCCGTCACCCAGCCAGCAGCTGGCCGCGCCTGAAGTTCCTGAGCGTATACAAGAACTTGATCAGACCAGAGAAGTTCTGGTCTAAAATTTGTCATTGTTTGAATTTTGAATTAACTGGCCAATTCACAACAAAAAAAATGAAGAGCCAGAACATTATGACCATCCCCACATTGGTGAATGAACTCGTCTGGATCACATGGAGGGCACGTAATTAAATGGGAATGGTATTTAACTGCTGCTGGAGAAGGTAAGGAATCAGTCTTGCACTTAATTTTGCGAATGATGGGAAAAGCTGCTGATCTAAGCTAATTTAATAGAGGGCAGATTGCAATGGCCCGAAGACTCGGAACAAGTATCTCCGAAACTGCACGACTGGTAGGTTGTTCACGATCTGCCTTTGTTATTATATATGAAAAGTGGATAAATGACGGTGAAACCAGCAGTAGACGCCAAGGTGTTGAACGCCCAGGCGTCATTAAAGAAAGAGGATGTCGGAGACTGTCCCGATTGGTAAAGCAAGATCGGTGCCAGACAGTGGCTCAGCTGACAGCCCAATACAATGCAGGTCCAAGTGCAAGTGCTTCGGAACACACAGTTCAGCGGACACAGTTCACAGTTCAGCGGATATGGGACTGCGCAGCAGACGTCTTACTCGTGTGCCTCTGTTGACCAAGCGTCATTGTCAACTACGCTTACAGTGGGCCCGGGAACATCGAGAATGGACCACGGATTTCTTATTCGCCACGTCGAAAGTCGTGTCAAAGTATGCCGACTTCCAGGCGAATAGTTGCTCCCCCCATGTACAGTAGGCCATATACAGGCTAGTGGTGGCGGTATTATGCTTTGGGGGACGTTCTCAAGGGCGGCTCTGGAACCCGTAGTTGTGGTAGAACGGACCATGAAACTTACGGACTACCTGAACATCATTGCGGACCAGTTGCACCCTTACATGGCGTCTGTCTTCCCAACTGGAAATGGAATCTTCCAACAAGACAACGCCCCATGTCACAAGGCTCGAATTGTGTTGAAGTGGTTCGAGGAGCATAAGGATGAATTCCAATTAATGTCCTGGCCACTTAACTCCCCGGATCTTAAATCCGATACAACACATTTGGGATGTCATGGAGCGGCAGCTCAGAGCTCATACATCACTATATCGGAATATCTCGACTTTGCGTACCGCTGCTTAGACATTTGGTACAACCTGTCTCCAGTCATCTACCAAGAACTTGTGGCATCCATGCCAAGGCGAGTTGCAGCTGTTTTGCAGGCCAAAGGTGGCGCAACGCGTTATTGAGTAGGTGGTCATATTGTTTTGGCTCTTCAGTGTAAATCATATAAAGGACGAACTATTCGCTCATTATACAGTCGATTGACTGAATATAAACGAGCAATATGCGACTTCATGGTATGAAATTCATTGATTGTTCATTGTCTAATTAGTTGCCATGCATCTATCTGGAGAAAAATTAACAAAAAAGATTAATTAAATAAGTCATTTATACATACAATTATAATAACATTGCCAGACCATCATATAAGCTTGGCGCCGAGCGGTTCATTTTATAATTTTGCAATTTTAATTTGCATTTTAGTCTTAAATTTAGCAGTTAGTCGGGGTTTTTTTTTCATTTGAAGGGCCTCAACTGGAGTCCGAAAATGATGCTCCTCGTATCGCTTTTATTTATATGTTGAAATAGTAATTTTTCATGTTTTTCTTTAACTCTTTCTTCAAATATAGTTTTCTGAAAAAAATTCAAGAATCAACAAGAGACTCACGCAATGAACTACATATATTACCGTCATTTTTATGTTTTCCAACCAACTGCAGACTGGTGCAGTGATGTACGAGGGTCGTTCAGAAAGTAAAGAACGATTGGGTAGATCTCAATAAAAAGATATCAAAACAAAACTTTATTTGTAATAATACTAAACCTAAAACTATTTTTCTGTTTTTCTATACTCATCTGCCCCCAATAACCGAATCCAAGCGTCAGTGATATGACAGGCATTCTCCTTCAAAAAGCGCTATTCAAAGCGCTATGAGAGGTGGAATGTTGTCTGCAGGGATTGTGTTAATTCATGACAACGCTCGGCCTCGTTCAGCTGCAGCAACACAACAATAAGTTTGCATCGAGTGGGACGTTTTTGACCATCCCCTTTACAGTTCCGACTCGGCGCGTAGTGATTTTCACCTTTTTTCAAAAATAAAGGGATTTCATTTTCAACCTGATGAACCGCTTAAAGAAGCAATAACGCCACTGGCGGCAGATGAGTAAACCTCGGAGTTGAAAAACTTGTAAATCGTTATGAAGTGCCTGAATAACAACGGCGATTATGTAGAAAAAGTAGTGTTTGGTTTAAATAAAATTTTGTTTTGATATTTTTTGTTGTTGTTGTTGAGATATACCCAGTCGTTCTTTACTTTCTGGACGACCCTCGTATTTCAAATCCACGTAGGATTCTGATATTACTGTGGATATTGGATCACGCCTCATTGCCAGTTCAGGTTGTAATTTTTGCGATGAAAACTGAAGAATTGAGAAGGAAGACGCTGAAAACTGTAAATTATTAATTAATTTTAGATTGTAAATTGGTCAGTGAATTCAAAATTGTATTATAAATAAAGCTGTTTTGTACTGTTTGATATTATTAAAATAATTATAGTCTATTTTATGTTGTTGTTGTTGTTGTCTAATGTTTTTATTTAATAGAATTATTTCCTCAACGTTTAATAATTTGATTTAGATTAATAGATCTTTTTGTGGTTATGTGGTCTCCTTCCTTTCAAGTGTCTATATTTTGTACATCAGTGTTTTTATAAGGGTTTCTATTTATACTCCGTAACTTTACTTATTTTAAGCATTGTCCATCTTCCTGACTTCGTGTTAAGCTTCTTTTTTTGGACACCCGCAAAACGCATTTGATAAAAGATTTTCTTCTTCATCTTCCTTCCTGTGAAATCCAGACGGCTTCAAAGTGAAATAAAATTTTAAAATATTAAATTTAAACGCGCGAGGGAGTCTTCAATTTCTCACAATTGATAGAACAGTCGATCTCGATAATAAAGTCCGTCCTTTTATCATTGGTAAAACGTAAAAAGCTGAACGAGAATAGTCAGTGTTATAGGGTTTTTATTGCGTGCGGAGTCGAAGGGAAAAAAATCGCCAACCATTCTGACCCGTCCACTTTCCACGAAAACCGACTTTGAAAGCTCGTAAACCATTTTGTTCATTTTCTCAGACGTTTATGGTTATCATCAGTCTCTTCTAGGTTTCATCCATTTAAACTTTATGCCATTTACATTTCGTGTCATTTTACGAGGGTGGGAAAAAGGCACGTTTGAACAGAGTAGATTTTTCTGGACTTTTGTCTAGAAATAATTTAATAAAGAAACAATTCTGCAATTATTGGAAACACGTTTAAAGTCATATATATATGAATACTGCTTTTATCGGAATATTTAAAAGTACATCAGTATATTTTCCAATGGCATCTTGTCAACTATAACAGTATCTTCCAATATATTGTCTCTTTACTCTTTCTGATTTCATGGTTTTCTTTGTTTTACAGGTAATTCCATTCCACATTTCCTTCTAAATTATTAATATTAAAGTTAAATGATACTGTTACACCATTTTTTTTAGGAGCCACAGACATGTACCCTACTACTCTTCCCCGGATTCAACGAACTTTATTAAGAATAGAAAGTGATAATCTACTTGTAAGACGCATTCATATTTTAATAAGCTATTATCAAAAAAGTGGACAATACTGGATTAAATACCCTGAATCTGATCAGGTATATGTTCCGCAGCACAGTTTACGTGCCACCAGCAATGACGCACCTTGTGGCTGGTTCTTCCTCCCTTACGAGTAGTCGCACTTTATTATCTCTCTCTCTCCCGCCTTTCGAAGGACGGCTTACACGAGTTGGAGAGGGCGAAGAATAGACGACGAATATATAGATGTCTAGTGGTGGTGGGCCAGGGGATGAAGAGGAGAGCCTCGCCGTCCTCCTTATAGAGGGGGATTTGTCGTTGGCTAATTTTCCGACCACGAAGACGTCACTAGGCTTGAAGTCCCGGTGATTTACGAGTGATCGGGATCGTGTCGTGAGCCGAGGGAGTCTTAAGGCGCGGCCGCCGTCGGTTTTTAGCCTCCCCCTGCCGTATAAACGCGCTCCTCCGACAGAAAGATTAGGGGGACGGGGGAAGGTCGAAAGAAAAGTTTTCCATATAGAAAACGGAGTCCCTTAATATGAATATTTACAAGAGAAAGAGTTTCAATTTCGACGGAAACTTAAAAAGAGTCATATTGTCGAAGTGTTCCTTACAGCTGTTGTCTTCCATGCAGACTTCCCTCTCTCACCATTCTTTTACATCGTTAGTTCTGTGCTTAAGTTCTTGCCCGTGAGCTTTACTTGTAGAGTTTAAATTCTTTGTAATAAAAGGGTTTCCTCTAGACCAAACTTACATCTTGAATTGATATTAATATTTATGGTGAATTCTATTTAAAAGAAGGTGAAAATTAATTACATAAACGGTAGCATTAAAAAGTTTTGTCTTTGTGGTATTATATTGCAAATCAATAAAATCCAGATATTGTGACTGATAAAATTCTCTTTTTAAACACTGAAGTTATAATGCTTATATTTAATCCAAGATTAGCTTCCATGCAAACATTATGGACTTCATCAATCTTGAACGGATTAATCGGCCGACCATTCAATAAGAACGGGAGACCTACATATTCGTATCCCCAAAGCAAATTTTTTTTTTTTGAAATCGATTTAAAAATCATGTGTGTGACCATTTTTGTGCAGCTAACTCCGAAACGGTAACAAGAA
>JAHWFO010062673.1:236810-275984 GCA_023313115.1 Rhysida immarginata | reverse complement strand
CATCACATTTACTGTTCCATCCGTCAAAAATCAAGATTGGTGACTGTATTATTTTATTTTTCTAATTTTCCAGTTTGTATAATTTACATTTTCATTTATCGGATTCAATGCTACTAATTGATATGCTAAACACTCCTTCCGCTTAATAAAGAAATAGAGTTTAATTCCCTTCATATCCATTGCATAACACTATGAAATTACAGGATGGAATTCCATATAGTTCAATCAGTGTTAAATCATTATGAGGTCAGGTGCACCGCATTAATGTGCGAGCAGGATCCGGGATACAAGAATGGCTCGGACGACATCCTTGAAGCGACGATCACGTCATGAGCAGTTAACATTTTTAATTAAAATTACATCTTTTGACATTTATTGTATATTCTTCTAAAGGAATTCCAACTTTGAAACTTGGGTGGTCATTAGAACAAACATCAAGAAATATGCTAATATTTTTTATAGATTTTTCACATGCTGACTTAAGTTCATATTTTCAAAATTAATGTTAAAGTCATGTTAAATACATTTTTCTTTAATTTCAATTATTTTTTAAAATTATATAGTTTTAAAGTCCACATTTAAGCTTTAAAATGAGTTATGAATTAAATCCGCAAAACGTAGTTTCAGAGAAACATGAGTTTATAGAATACCCTCACCGGGCAATGTCTGTAAATTTGACTGCGAATATTTTTGAAAGAAATTATGTTAGATCAAAGTTAACATCGTGGGGTTACTTAATTTGATGTAAAAAAAATTGAACCTTTATAAAAGTGTAGTGTTTTTAAAGTGTTTCATTTCAGATGGTTCATTAAACTATGCATTGGCGTATTTTTATGAAAATTGGTTAAGCTTTTTAAGAGATTATTTTTCTAAAATTGAAGAAGTTACTGCAGCATTCATTCCAGAGAACCAAAGACATATACGAACTTCTCTCTGAGGCGAATAATTTTCGTAAATACACATTGCTTGCCTCTGATATACCAATTTTGAGTTACAAAGGTTTTTTTATAAACCGCGCGACAAAATATAATTCATTTTTTTTCTTTTCATAATAAAATGGGAGGCCCGTGCGAATGTTACTTTTAATATATGTTTACAGTGTTACTTTCCTTCGATTGATCCTGGGCGCCAACTTCAGATTTTGTAAAAAACCCATTTTGACAATCATGGAACAAGATGACATCTCAGAAGTTGAAAATATTTTTTTGACACAGGATTTGAACCCAGAACCTAAAAGCGTTACCCGTTCTCTCCAGAGATTAATAAACAACTTTTGAATACCTTAAGGATGCAATAATGATTTAAAACTGGACACATGTGGTGGTGAATCCATTCTTTATTTCTAATTTATGCAATATCTAGTGGTACAGTCAACTGTTGACAACGAAACCCCTGAAGCGGCCAGTCTATTGATGAAAATAGGTGAGCAGAGTGGGGAGGGACGTTGGAAATTATTCTCTTATGTGAAGTGAGCCACGAAGAAACAATTCCTCTCTCTGTCTCCCTTCCCACCCATTTTTATCAATAGACTGGCCGCTGCAGGGGACTCGTTGTCAACGGTTGACTGTACCACTAGATATTGCATAAATTAGAAATAAAGAATGGATTCACTATCACAGCATGCATGGATGCATTATTCTTTGCCTAATGACAGTTTGCAACATAGCATATCCTTTTCCAATGTCTGAGAGCAGGGTGCCTGCATGTTTGTTGATGAGGATGTTTTTGGAATTTTCTCATGTGCTCACACCAGAATGTCTCAGAGGCTTTATAGTAAATTGAGGTCGGAGATTTTGAGCTGGACAGTGCAGTACTTAGACGTTCATGTCATCAAACTAGGCAGTAACAGATCAGGATTGGTGGCAAGATGCATCATCTTGCTGATAAATAAATGATCCTTCTTCACTGAACTGCTACAACAATTAGAAATGAACAGTTCTCCAATACAACTGGAAAATTTTGAAATCACAAAGATCCAATGGCGGAGGATTGAAATTGTAGTATGTCTCTCTCTCTCTCTCTCTCTCTCTCTCTCTCTCTCTCTCTCTCTCTCTCTCTTTCTCTCTCTCTCTCTCGGAAGAATTTGGAATCCTACTGTCTTCTCGTTTACTACCAGAAGAGCTACGCTGCATTTTCTCTCCTTGTCAAATTGAAAATAATAAAAATGAGGTTGACAATTTTTTCGAGCACATCGCGCGCTCATGTGTTGGTGAACTGTTCACTTCTAATAAATTTAGTACACAATGATAATTTATTCTGCTGCAACGATGTAGGAAGCATATACGTAGTTGTCCAAGATGACCAGGTAGCGTTGAATGTTCATGGTTCTGTCAACCACAACCAGTGGACCAAGATCAAACTAGGAAAAACAAGAGAGGCCATCACCGTCGAACTTCACTGCTGGAAAAACACAGTCTGATATATTCAATCTCATTAATTACTCAACACCCAGGTTCGACTATCTGCGTGGAAATGAGTGTAGCGTTTTTTCCCAGGCAAATGACTCGTCGCTCCATATCATCTCATTCCGGCAAAATCTTTCCATGTGGCAAATAGATAATAGATAAATATTTAACTAACCTTTTAATTATTTTACATTAAAACCCATCATTAAAATAGTAGTGCAACTCTAAATGCACACAGTGAAAGATTAGTATTTCAGCATTTTTCATAAAGCTAGCATTTATTCCTAGAAACCGAACAACTCCTTTTGAGAAAAGATCTGGAGATCTAGGGGCTATCCAGTTCCTACCACACAGTTTCTCTAAGTTTACAATTACTCTTGGAAAAATTTACTAAAAACGGAAATTCGATCGATGTTACAAATAATTTCCTTCATCTCCTTTCTCGTCGCCCTCCTGTGTCTCTTTTGAATTGCTGTCGCTAGTAAGTTTAATTGATTTTCAAAGAATGCAACTTGTCGATTAAATCCTACAGCGGAAAATTTCAGGGAGTTCCTCCTAATTATTTATAATTGCCAGGATAAGGATGGCTCGCCAGTAACATTTAAATTTATATTTAGCTGGACTGTGTTAATTTGCTGCCATCGATCTCATCAAAGATAACTGTTACAGTAGTACCTAAACAATTCAGTTGTTAATATTATGGCTAAAAAAGTTTTTTAATGGTTTACTGGCAAATAATAACTAACTGGACTATTTACACTACCTTTTCATTATCTGTTGTATACGCAGAGTCCTTTCCAGCCATCGGCGATCTTCTAAATGATCGGTTTGCCATCCTTAGGCGATGCCTATGTTCACCATTCATTATAGTGTTTCCTTCATTTTTAAAACTGTAATTTTAATCAGGTTCGTTCAATCATTGCCGATGTTTTTTAATCCTAAAATATATCCATCACGAAAGTGACCTTCCTTTTCGCGCTTCCAAACCATCATCATTTTACAAGCGGGAAGAACATCATAAACTATATCGAATCAACTTTCTCATTAAATTAGCAATTTTCCCAATGTTTTCATTTGATCGAGGAACCTGTTTTTGAGGGCTGTTCGTTTCCTCGTCGTCGTCGCCCTCGCCTCCCTTTCTCCCACCTGACGACCGACCACCCGTGCCAACAAACAACAGACCACGACTCACACATACACACACACACACACACACACACATCAAGGCACAGCAACAGAGAAACGAGAGGACACAGAGAGAGAGAAAGAAGAGGAATTAAAAGAGAGAGAGAGAAATTATTTTTAATTAGTAGTCACGTGAGTGGATGGCTCGTCTAAATTATTCCGATGGCTAATGATGTCATTTCCAGTAATTCTATAATCGATTTCCCGCTCTGAGCCATTGGCTTTGAGGATCGTCGTTTGGGATTCGGTGCCAAGTAATCGAATCAATTGATATTTATTTTCCCCACGTGCTTAATGCCTCTGGATTTATCGAAATCGAATTAAAAGTTTTAAAACAGGATTTAGACATTTTTCACTTAAAATTCTATTATAAGGGTATTGCACGTTTTCATGGAAATATTCTAGAAAGTACAATTTGCTTCAAAACAATTGGAATTGTTATAAGAAGGTTTTCGATAAATTAATGAAAAACTGATCTGCAACATCCGCAAAGATGGAAAAATTAAAGATAGCATTATAAATTTAATCGA
The DNA here is from genome assembly GCA_023313115.1 of Rhysida immarginata. Lineage (NCBI taxonomy): Eukaryota > Metazoa > Arthropoda > Chilopoda > Scolopendromorpha > Scolopendridae > Rhysida > Rhysida immarginata. The sequence goes on along the minus strand of JAHWFO010062673.1, from coordinate 271,864 downwards.
AAGTAATGAATATAAAAATTTGACAATTAAAAAATCTACGACCACAAGAAATGAACCGAACGCGACCAAAATTAACATGCAAACTTAACATTTCGACCGGGCATGCAAATGATCAAAATGTACTGTACGTAACTGGATACGGCCCGGATAGTGAAGGATCACGCTCTCATATTACAGTACATGCACAGAACAATACATCGAGAGCATTTTACGACCCGTTGTACTGCTTTTTCCTTCGCGGCATCTAGGACTTACTTTTCAACATGTTAACACCTCTCCATGGATCTCTCACAGATCTCTTTATATGGGGATATGGCGTAGCATGAGACCAACTTAGACGAATTATTCCGCCAATGGGGAAGAATTTAGACATCAGAAGACACCAGATGGCAGATTGTACTATCCACCTTAAGGCAGCAATTTTTTAATGTTAACCTATGGGAGAAACTACAATTTTTTGTTCTGAATTAATAAAAATGTTGATGTTAAAAATATTAAATGTCTCACTATCTTTATTGATATCTATCACTTTTTCACAAGTTCTTATTTTTAATTAAAATGAATTTTTAAAATAAATTTGTAATAAAAATTTTAACAGAAGTGAAAATTTAATAATTTGCAACAGCTATTGCTTTCTCAAATTAAAAAATGCTGGGCTAAACATTTTTATGGAATAATTAAATTATGTAGCTCAGCAAAATGACGTGTAAAAAAAGCGGGTTTTTTTGCGAATTTTCATAAGAAAATCCATCTGGCACTTAAACAATATTTTTAACAATTTTCATTTATTATTGAATTTTAATAAATCTTTGAAAACCGAATTGTTTCCCCTCATACTTAAAAAAAATTCAATCAAAACCGCCGTTTTCCCCGTAGGTTAACATTAAAAATGGCTGCTTTAGGATGGATAGTACAATTCGCCATCTGGTGTTTTGCTTGAGAAATGTAATACATTCTACATTCTTCCCCATTGGAGCTCATTTACAAAATATTCCTGAGAATACCATACAACTTTATGAATCCATGCCATGTCAGGTAACAGCTTATATCCAGAGACGGACCATTGCCATACACACACGCTCAATTTATGTAACGCTTTATGTCCAATAAATCATTCAATTGTTCCAAAGCATTTCGTCTTCTATATATGTACAGGATTCTGCAAATAAATACAGGGCAGTACTGCCAATACCTCTTAAAAAGAAAGCTTGTGCACTGAAAATTCGTACATTGATACATCATCATAAAAAGGCATTGTAATCGTATTTCTACCAATAATAAGCCCTAAATTATGACTTCTTTTTCGCAGGCTACGAAGTCGACCAAATTTAAAGCTTATCATTGGTAGAAATGCGGTTAACAATGGTCGAAATATGACGATGTAACAATGTATGACGTTTCAGTTGTTTGGCTTTCTTTGTAGGAGGTGTTGCATTGAGCCTATCCGCTCATACATTGTTACATCATCATATTTCGACCATTGTTAATCATATTTCTACCAATAATAAGCCCTAAATTTGATAACAATGGTTGAAATACGATGATGTTACAATGTATGAGCAGATAGGCTCCCGGCAGTACTGCCCTTTATTTATTTGCAGCATCCTGTATATTATACAAAGTGGATACAAAAATGAGCCCCCTCCCCACCCTTTTATTTTCGTAACCGAGGCAGACACGTCAATTTTGAAGAATCCAATGAATAGGAAGTTGTGGGTGGTCTATCTCATGGTGCACTTTTCATCATCCCAAATATGTAAATTAGGACATTTTCAAATCCTATCTTAAAAACCATAACAGATACACGAAAAATTCCAATTGAGGACCTGTTCAGCATGAAATTCCGAACAAAACAAAAAAAAATTTCAAAATCCGATGAACGGATCACCAACAATCACATGTTGAATTTATTAGTTACCTCCCTATGCACTGAAAAGATATTTGAATGTTCAACATGCAAATCAAGAAATTACCAAAAATTACCATAATAACATTCACTTTCATGAGGAAAAGCAAATAAAAGGCATAAGTCACCATACAGAAGACAGAACAATTCCAGGATAGTAAGCTACACTGTTCCTCAAATGGTCAACATTATCTTCTGCTTTGGATTGTTGGTGATCCGTTCATCAGGTTTTGGAAAAAAATTTTTTGTTTTGTTTGGAATTCCATGTTGAACAAGTCTTCAATTGGAATTTTTCGTGTTTCTGTTACGGTTTTTAAAATAGGATTTGAATGTGTCCTAATTTGCATATTTTGGATGATGAAAAGTGCACCATGGGATAAGTCACCCACAACTTCCTATTCATTGGATTCATCAAAATTGACATATCTGCTTCGGTTACGAAAATAAAAGGGGGGGGGGGCTCATTTTTGTATTCACCCTGTATACGTGTTTGTCTTTTCTAACCCCTACTAACAATCTCCAATCCGCATTTCCAAATTTCCCCAACTTAAAATTTGGAGGAGATCTCTTCTTGCGGTGGATGATGATGCCGACATGTACATTAACACGTATCAACTTTCCTGTCAGTTGTATACTTCCTTGTAAGTGCGTCAAAGGAATTCTTCCTTCTTGGTGGTGTATATTACAGGGTTGAGAGCAGATAGCGCAGATGTAGTGATCTATTAAAATGGCGTCTATTAACAACTCGCAGTACAAATGACGATCGAATTTAAGTTTTGGTTGAAGAAGTGCAAAGGTGTACTTGTGTGGAAATTGTGCAATCGACGGTGGTGGTTGAGGTTCAGAATGTTAAAGCAAGTGGAGAGACAGAGTACATGATACAATTAGCAGCCAGATCCAAGTTAAATCGCGCTGACGCCATTTGTCTTATTGCAAATCCAAAGTTGTCCTTGGAGGACAAAGCATATCCCCATACGTCTCGAAAATCCCAGGACTGTGGCCAAATTATGGCAAGTTTGGACTATGTTTCTTCATTTTTCCCGATCTGATAATTGATTTTCATTATTTTGTTCCACTTAAAGGTACACTGCGCGGGACAAATAAATGAAAGGAAAAATTCCGCGACCTGGGATCGAGCCAGGGACCACGATTTTTCCGATCTGAGTCACTGATTTTCAATATTTTGCTCCACTTGATCTTGGACTATGCTTCTTCATTTTTCCCGATCTGATAATTGATTTTCATTATTTTGTTCCACTTAAAGGTACACTGCTCGGGACAAATAAATGAAAGGAAAAATTTCGCGACCTGGGATCGAGCCAGGACCACGACTCAACGCGTCGCTGTTCTAGCCAACTGAGCTACCGCGTATACGCTAACAGATTCCTGTATGGACGTGTTGATGGACTTTCATGAAGTCACTTGGTAACCAGCTGACCGAGCTGGCTCTGGCCCGCAAGTCAGGAATCGTTTCCTTTCAAAATGATTGAAATCTCTTCCCTATCGGGACTCTTCTCCTTCCTTGAAGAATGGAAGGAAAAATTCCGCAACTTGGATTCGCACGAATCAGGAGTATCTAGCTCCTCGTTTATGCCAACTGGATCACTGCGGACACTATTATAGCTAATGGTTAGAAAGAAGGAAGTCCCGAACTGCGAACTAGGTGCCTGCACTATCATTGGGTTCCAGTTTGGCTGATTCGTAATCTTTAGGACCCATGGACTTCCAAAACCAGTTGGTAGAGACGAGGAGCTAGATACTCCTGGTCCATAGTTCGAATCCAGGTCACGGAACTCTTCCTTTCATTCGCCATCTTAATTTAATTCCTAAAGTTAAAGCATAGCTCAGTTTCCAAACTTTCGCTTAATCAGGATAATAACTAACATAGACAAAATATACATTAGTGGCCTTGCGCTGGCCGTACAGTTTGACGGAGAGATAATAGTATGTGCAAAGGTAGCATTCAATTATTTTTCACACCTTTGAATTAATAGTTTCCCGGTGAAGACCATGTGGCCCATTATTTTCCGAGTAACCCTTGTGCATAAACATGGACGTTTTACGTTGCAATTCTTTAATCTCGTGTCCTCATAGTAATCGTGGGCATCACATTCTCTTGAGATACTTTAAAATTGAATTTGAAGTAAAAATGAAATCTTTTCCTCCCTAACCCTGTATCAGTAATTTAACTGCGTACATAACGTGCATGAGTCACAAATGTCGATTAGGCTACAATTCAATCGGAGCGCATCTTCGTTTTTCAAGATCTGAGAAGAAATTGCAACTTAAGAGGACGAAACAAATGGAACCTATACCACAGATTATTTCCTGTGGCTAAAGAGAGATAAATAGAGAGAAAAATACAACGAAGAACGAACAAGAAGAGGAAAGAAAAAAAACGAGAAAGATCGTTGGGTGGGGGGGGGGGCAGGAATTATGAATTAATGGGTGTGTTAGGAGGTGAGAGAGTGGGTAGAGCGATTAAAAGTGAAAGGAGAGGGAGGAGGATAGCGTGAGCGTGTAAAAAGCACGTGAGTGATTCTTTTTTAATTGCATGACTGTCAATAGTTGACAAACGAAATTACTCCATCGATCGTTCGTCATCATTTGCGGACGGTGGCGGCAAATGACGCAACAACACCTCCACGCCGACACCGGGATAAAAATGTTATATAAAGAAGGGAAATGGGAGGGGGGGTAGTTGGGAGAAGGTATATTGGGGAGAAGAGGGGGTAGGAGAAGCATGAAACTTTTTTTCGCCCCCTTCGAATGTTTACCAAATCACCAGATGGCGCGTTACCAGAATAGTAAAACTTTAATGAGCTGTTGGTGCAACAGCCCGTCCCCATCCCCTTTTCAATTTCCATGTCGATTGACGTCATGGGGGTCACCCGAGGTCGTGCATGGATAATAAAATAACCGACCTAAATGAGAAGTTTAAAGGTCTGAATGGCTTTTGTGTAGAAACAAATTAGTGGGAAAACGTTGTGTTGCAGTGCAGCTTTTTAAACCCCCATCGGCCTGTTTTTTTTTTCTGGGCGCGCTCTCTCTCTCTCGTCTCCTTCCGAATTCAATTTCCCGTGGTGCCTCGCGTGAATTGCATTGTCCGCTTTCAAAGACGGTGGAAGAAGACGACGACGGAGGAAGAAAAAAAACCACACCGTTGCCTTCTCCTTTTTTGAGGCCAGTGCACCGATTCACAAAGACGTCATCACTTTTTTAACCTGTAAGAAATTTGCTACTACTACTCTCCTCCTCCTACTCCCTATAAGAACTCGTTATAGCTTCACCCGGAAAGCTCTTTATGTAACCAAGAGGTGTCATCTAACAAATCGCCTTGTTTAATTACGTTTTTAATTGCGTAATTCAAAAAAACTGGAAAAACGGTTTGGTTTTGTTCGTTTCTTCCTTAAGCGTTTTTGCATTAATTACGTTGTATACAGATCTAATTTACAAAACTAAGGAAAAAAAGTGAACAGGTTTAAGAGAAAAAGCAAACCGCTGTAAAAGATTAAATATATACGTTATAGCCTGTACTTCTACGCATAAAAATCCTAAAGCATTCTCCATCAAAATTTATTTAAAAATGTAATCAACATATTACAACAAAAATTTATGTATTAAAGACTTAAAAATATCAAATCCACAGCATAGAATCCAATGAAAAATCTTCGGACAACCTTTATTGTACCCCATCATTCCTCATTTGATTGATCAATGGAATTTCGTTTATGATTTTTAATCATTAGTTTTTACTTAGAAGTCTGACATATGTGAATATTTCAATCAAGTTTCTAATCTGTCAACCTTCTCCTGAATGAACTGGTATCCTCCAGCTGTATTGATTCAGCAAGCATGGGAATTCTAGTCCTGTAAATTAAAAACCCAAACGCTGCCGAACGACACGCTTAATACCAATATGAAGAGTACCTTACCAATATGAAGAAGCTGAATCATTCATAATTGTCTAGTCTACTAATTAGAAGAAATCAACAATTGAATGAACTATATCCTGTTGTAGGGGTTCAGCAAGAGATGGAGAGAATTTTAGTTCTGTAAAAAGGATACACTGCAGAATTGCGTGTTTGGCAACAATAAGAAGAGTACAATACACTCTCCTATTCCTGAAAAGTTCACAAGTTTCTAATCTGCCAATCAAAAGAAATCGACACTTCAACATGAACTGAACTGGTATCCTCGAGCTGTAGCCTATGAGTTCAGTCAGAGATGGAAATTCATAGTCCTTTAGAAAGGAAACTACTCAACCTTATCGAATGATCTCTTTTTTTCCACATTTAAAACCTGTAACCAAATAACAAGAAACTGAACTTGTCACTGAAATGCTTTTAAAGATCTCTACGCATATTACACGATGAAGTAAAGCGCGCAAGCCATCAGGGCTGCAGAGATATCGAAAGGTTTGTTCGACCCTTTGCTCAGATTTATACCTTTAATCGTATTACAAGGTTATTCATAATTTCATGCCATTTTAAAAAATCACAAGAAATAAACGACGAAGATCATGGTAATTGTTACGTGGATACTGAAGAACACTCCAAGATTTTTTCCCAAGGAAAAGTCCACGCTTAGTTACTGTGTTTGCCTTATTTGCTCGTATTATCTCGCGTTAATGCGGTGGCCACCTCGGGTTCCTTATTTAAACCCCTGTAATTTCGTGAAAGATACTGTTTACATGTGCCTCCACTCCTAGATAATCTAGAGCAGTGGATCTTCGCAATCGTATCACAGCTGCTAAGGCTCTAGTTGAGCATGACGTGATGACACGCGTATGGGATAAAATGATTGTCGCATAGATGTGTGTCGTACCATCAAAGGTGAACATTGAACATCTGCTTGTGTGAGCACTAACAGAAATTAATGATTATATCTCTTGTTCATTATAAAAATATTTGTGCATATATTTTTGTTGTTGTTGCTGCTGTTGTTATTTTTTAGAATGTTTCGTGGAAGTTACAAATAATACAGCATTGAGTACCTTTACTGCATAAGCAAAGTTGAAGAATAGCGTAGAACGACGTAATGCTCATTTGACCTTTTCTTAGTTATTATCTTTCTGGCTACATGACGTTTTACAAACTGTAAAAGATATATTGTAAAAGATTTGCGTGTCAAATACTGAAGATTTGGTTCTAACTGCGACTCCGAGGCCAATGTTTCCTAAACTCTTTTCCGACCGCAGAGCGGTTGTTTTTTTCAATAATTTTCTGAGGCCAATTCTATTACGTAAAACAAAATACGATTTACATTTCACAATAATAATAATAATAATAATAATAATAATAATATAAAATAAAATAAATTATTTTTTCTGAGGACTGATACTGGGCCGCGGACCACAGTTAGACGTTCTCCGGGCAACAGAGCACATATTGAAATGCACCAAAAAAGTATACGACAGTGGTCATGCGAAAAGGGATCTTAAGCACGGGCTCGTAGAAACTGCCAGGCCTGAACAGGGAAAAAGTAAAACATTGTTATGTCGTTCTGATGGTCCTACGAGGCTCACGAGAAAGACAGGCTCCGGCACTGAAAAGCCACTGGATCAAGATAAGTCTAGCAACAATCCAACCTTCATTGTTTCAATAAAGAAAAAAAAAATGATTGTTAAAATCCAAGATGGAAACAATGAAGGTTACATTGTTGCTAGACATATCTTGGTCAGATGACTTTTCATTGCTGGAGCCTGTCTTTCTCGTTAACCTCGGATGGTGCTATTACCAACGCCACCTAAAGAGAAGGCCCGTTCACTGAAACGTCATACATTGTTAATCATCATCAGAGGGCGAGATTTAGGGCTTATTATTGGTAGAAATCCCTAATTGTTGATAGAAATCCAATAATTAGCCCAAAATCTCGCCCTCTGATAATGATGTAACAATGTTTGACGTGAACAGGCCTTCTCTTTAGGTGGCGTTGCAATTACAGACGTACGTTTAACGTCACAATCTTAGGCCAGTTCATTATCTATTTTCTCAGCTGAGACTTCTCAACTGACGTGAGTATTCAACAACCGAGGCCAACGAGAGACAAGCAAGGGCACTCAAAAATCACATGATCATCGGGGTCAGGGCAACAATCCATCTTTTATTGTTTCCAACAAACGAAAAAATACTGATTGTTAAAATCCAAGATGGAGACAATGAAGGATGAATTGTTGGCCGGACCCCGATGATCGTGTGACTTTTGAGTGCTCTGGCCTGTCTCTCGTTGGCCTCGTCAACAACAACACAGTGACATTGTTGTAACCAAGTGTCCTCATCCCAACAATACAAGTTCATTGTTGCTGAAGATTCAGTTGAGGAGACTCATTTAAGAAAGTGGATAATGACTGTCCCTTCAACAGTATTTAATGATGTCATGTTCAGGCCTGGTAATTTCTAGAAGGCTGTGCCTTAAGGGACTGGAAATGGTTTTTGTTTGTTTTGCTTTTCGTCCTTGTCAATTCAATATCTGATATGTGCACTTTTTTGAGATTTCAATATTTTGATCCTTGCAAAGAGTTCAGTAACCAAACTTGCATATAAAAGAACTGCTATGTGTTTATAACCAATATACGACAAACCACGACCACTTTATAAAATATGCTATGTGCAGCAGCTAAAATATTGTCAATAAAAACTGCTATGTGACAGTATTACTTTTTGCACACAGCAGATATTGGTTTGACAACAACATTTTGTTTTTGTTTGTTTTGTTTTTTTGTTTTTTTATGATTTAACAATTGTTGGACTTTCAATTTTATTTTAGTCTAAACCGAATAGTATTTTAATGAACAATTTTTTTAATATTAATTACTTTTCTCACACACCTCAGTTTTTTAATCATGTTGAATTAATGTTTTTGTTTGCATGAATGTAAGGTATGCCCTGGTTGCTTACATCGCCCACAGGTATAAAGTTGGGTATAAAAATCGTCACTGGCAGAGCTGTATACCTTGTTCATACAAGTCTTAAAACTTTAAGCGCGTTTTTTTCTCGGAATCTACAGAGTCCGCTAAAAAAAAATGTATACACACTTTTGTAGATGTCATCTATAATTTTTTCCGTAACAGATCACAACTCTTAGACTTAGAAGATTACTTGATAACAGTTTGCTAGAAAAGTAGCATAGGAGCAACTGTTCGCCGTATTCAAAAATATCTCAACGCTATGATAATCACTTTGAACACCTGTCGTAATTGCAGAAGTCAAAGTGGACTTATATTCATCGCTTGATGCCTGTATGAATTTAGTGTTACAACGTTTATGTTTTTTCTTTTGATGAAGTGTGTATACATTTTTTTGGCGGACATTGTATTAGTTTCCCTTCAGGTCCCTTTTCGCGTCACCACTTGCATATTAAGAAGGTATATAAAAAAATATTTTTGTAATAAATGTTTGAAATCAGGGAAATGCTTTATGTTCATCAGGTATATAAAGTAAAATGCCCGAATCGAAATATTAAAACTTGATAACACCTCTTCGCTGACTTGATTTGATTACCCAGAAACTTTTTATTGAAAGTACAGGACACTTTGCAACAAATGTTGTCGTTTTCTAATGTTTTCCAGGTAGAAATTTTCTTCTGATTGCAATATCTGTTTGACAGTCCTGCGTGCTATGGACATAAGGGAAATGCTGAATTATTCAAGTAATCTGTTGAATATTACCATTCTCTTAAAAGTAGACATAAAAAATGCAACTTTCTTTTACTATATGTTTACGGGAATTCTACGAATACATTGCATATGGCCATCAAATTTGACTCATGTTGTTGACGCGAACGAAACATTCACATCGAGATTCGAAAGATTGGATAAAAAGAGAACCTCCCTTCATTTGCTTTTCCTCTTCGCCGACAGATGCAAAAACTAAAATTGAATAAGCATGTCACTTGCATTGATTTTTCTTGGTTCGAGGAATTTCTATGTGCAATGATTAGACTCCGGATGGATGGAGGGACGAGAGCGTCTTTTGAGGACTCGGAGTGAGAAGAGTGTGGAAATTAGAAAATCAAAATGCCGAATTACAATAATTTTCTACTTACTTAACATGGGACATGTTTTAAAGGAAATTTTTATTTTCACTCTGGTGATTTTTAAAAAAAAAAAATTTCCCCTTTTCATGTCTCTTCACCTCGATCCCTACAAAAGCCAGTGGAACGAACATAATGAATGTTTAATTTTTGTTTCTCGCCCTCCATCTCTCGTGGCGGCCATTGTTGGGTCCTTGAGTGAACCCTCACACATCACCCCCCTCATCCCTCCCATCCACCCATCCTTTTGCCCTTCCTTCCTCCTCCTCCTCGGGGCGATGAACAATTAATGTTTCGCGTTGAGGCTGCGAGTGGCGCTAATGGGGGCTTAATGGCCGCCTCAATGCCCGTTAATAAAAGCGTTGGGAGGCGGCGTCGGAGGCAGCGCCCTCGAACGGCGACGCCAGCAATTAACGGCACTCACAAGAACATAAGCTCTTTAATTGGTGATTAGCAGGGCGTTCTTAAGGTAACAACGAAATCACGTGATTCTGCCGAATCGAGCCAATCCTCGAGGTGGTTACATCTTGAGGAGGGTGAGAAAAAAGACAAGAAAACGAACCCCAATCACTGTGAGGAGGAGAAAAAAAAATTGTTTTTTTTTCTTTTACTAATTTTCATTATCTCATCAACGGCAATTGAAATGATGGAATAACAGTAATGGGCGGCGTTCGATTGGGCTGCAGTCATGGAAATGATTTAGGGATTACATTCTTTATCCGCATTCAGTCTACACGTGAAGGTTAATAAGAAATTAACTTCCGTGCAATATCATTAACCTGTCTTACGAAAACCCAACATCTTCCAGAAGGTGATTTAAGGCCAATTTTTCATTCTTCACTTTTGATATTTTAATGGTAAATATAATTAGAAAGCAAGTCTTCTTGTAAGGTTTACAATAAAACGCCATTTCTATTCAGGATCCCTTAATGTCATAAATCTGTTGTAGGGTAAAGCGAGAAATAGCCCACGGCGATAGGCGACACCTTCCGCTTTTTCGCATTTCTGCGCATTCTGCGGTTGAATTCTCTCTTTGTTTCTACGTCGGCATCTTCTCGGCCGATTAAACGGATTGCAGCGATTAAGCCCCAATTATTCCATGGGCTGGTGGGGTCCAAATGAGATCATTTCTACTAATAAAGAGAGAAAGGGAAGATCCGGTTTCAAACTAAGCATTTCACCAATTCCTACCATCGCGATCAGGATAAAATCGATCGCAGGAAGTGAGTCCACAATGCGAGATTAATTTCTAAACTCTTAAACAACTGATCCAGTCTTTCTGATTGTGCTTGCATAATGGAAACTGATTAATACTGACAGGAGAGTCACACTCTGCTGTCATTAGAATCAGATCAAGATTATTTTTATTGCGTAAAGAACATTAAGAATAAAAATTCTGCAGAGTTATAGATGCCATTGGTGATTATCTTAAATACCTAAATCTCAAAAAGAAATATGACTATGAATCCTGTTTATATCGATGACGGATTATAGTACAGTAAAATCTGTATATAATGACCACCTACGGGACCGAGCAAAAGTGGTCGTTAAGCTCAGGCAAGAGCACACGAGGGTCCTTATGTGCTCTTGGCTCAGGTGGTCTTTATATACAAGTTCAACCAAAAAAATGTACAAGTCAACAAACATGAGTAAAAACAGATATGTTCATTTCTTTATAAAAAAATGTAATTTATTTTGTTTGCACTTTCTGGTCTTCCTGGTGACAATTCAAATTTCAAAATGGTCTTTGAGCACATCCAGGGTGATTCCATAGTCCGACCGGTCGCCAACAAGTCACATGGTATAGTTGAACCGTTTTCAAGTGGGCAATTCTGTATGTTTGTGCTTTTTGATAGCTTTGATCATGATTATTCGAAACTGAAACTACGTCTTCTAACCATGATTACGATTAAAATCATTTGATTATCCAGATAGCTACTCGACCGGTCGCTCACAAAAAGCGAGGCGATCGTTATTTTTAGCCAGGATTTTTGCAGCCGCTCTCCGGTTGTTAGACATAGTAAACAATATCAGTAGGTTAAAAGAGCCAGTGGTTGCATTTGTGTATCTCTTGATTCTGACTGGTTGATTACAGAGAATTGTGTAGTGATATAATTAGCTCTTAGGTTAGCAACTGATTTGGTTGCATAAGTGGTCGTTATAGACAGGGGTTTTTTTTTTTGTTTTTTTTTAGTATAGATTTAGGTACTAGGGAATCGAAAATGCTGTCGCTGGTCGCGTTAGACAGGTGGTCGTTACGCTAACAGATTTCCCCTGTAACTTTCTGCGGGATCAAGCAAAAGTGGTCGTTAAGCTCAGGTGGTCATTAGCACAGATTTTACTGTATAGACAAAAAAGGCAAAATTGCTGCCAAATTTACAAAATTCATAATGGCGGATTTAACACGGCTGTTTTAAACTGTGATATTCCTGCAAGATTAGATATAGTGCTGGATTACACATCTTTGCATCGTGGACTGCTTGAAATCGCACAGTGTTTGATTTTAAAAAATGATCGAATCACCTAATAAATAAATATCTTTAATTTTCAACAATTGTGCTGATTCAAAAACTACACAAACATGATTCTGAGAAAAAAAAATCATTACAGAAATATCAGAGTTTATGCTATTCATGGCAGCCATTTCCAATTTTGTACATTTGGCCGCGATTCAGAATTCATAATCATATTCGTATTTCTTGTAGACTGGATTATTTCAGAAATAATCACCAATGGCACTTATAACTCTGTAGTACATATATTTTGAATATTCGTAATGCAATAAATATAGTCTTGATCAGACTCTAGAAAAAAACAGATCGTGATCCTACCTTGAGAAATGAATTCAACAATGTAATTTAGATTCAGTTGTTGGAATGTGCAATCATCTCGAAGAACTGATTTTCAGGAAAGATGTGTGTGGCTCTTTATAATATAGGAGACAAAGGTAAAGTGTACTTACTTATAAATGGTCACTTAATTTGAGGACATTTCAACAAGGCAGGGATATTTCAATTAAACGTAGGTTATTCTTAAAATTACGAAGAAAAGGAATGAAAATTAAAATAAGAATAAGAAATGAACTGCATCACAGAACAAACTCTTTACGTGTTCTGGATTCACTTTTAAATTTTATTCAAATTTTCAAAATTTTTACCTCTAATGTTGATATCAATTTACTTTTAATTCTAAAATACTTTTTAAAATTTCAATTATTAAAAAGTTTTTTTCAATGCGTACCTTGATAATCACATTCCTTATAATTTGGATAGAATTGGTTGAAACTCGTGCTGCTATTGGATTAAAACTTCATTATTAACCTTTCATCCAGAAGTCAGGCAATTCGTTGATTACATCATTGCCATCAATATTACTTCCATCAAGGAAATTTGGAGATCTGGATTTAATTTTCCCTGAATACGCATTATATGCATCATAGAATCCCAAAGTCTAAAATTACAGCATCATTCAAACCCTGTTACTAATACAATGATCTTATAATACTGTCCTTTGAATCTTTAATTTCTGATGCTGTAATTGCTGAATGATTTTCAAAATTATAATAGTCATCAATCTGGTTTATGTAAATTATTGTTATATTACAGTTTCTGTGGATAGAACACAAACATGAATACTATTCATATTACAATATCAACAATACACACTATTCAATAGAATAAGAACCAATATTATATTAAAAATAGTATAGACAGCAATATACAATATAAAACTGTTAACAATGCTACACCAATACTATTTCAGGATACTGTTAAAGTAAAAGAATAAAAAAATTCTCATCTAATGTATTTGTATTTGTATTCATCATTATTCTTATAAGAAAATGAAGAATAAGGAAGCTGTATTTGTGTGCAAGTTTCGACTACATTAGTGCTGGTTCTATTTTCCATTGTATTGTACATTGCTTGGTATTTTTTTTTTAACTTGAATCGTATCCAAATTAAAATTACAATAACCTACATTATCCGAATGCTTTTTGCATTTAGGCAGGTATGATCTGGTCATGTTCTTCATGTTCTGAATAACTTCAGAGGTATTAAATAGCACCTTATGATTCATAATCCACAAAGAAATATTAAAATAATGCGATAATACATATCTTCTTGCATAGACCCCCTAAATGTTCTGATCGCGTCGAATATCTATAGAAACTGACCCAGATAGCTGTTTTCTAGACATCAAAGCTTTTTATTCGAACATAAGACGAGGTTTCGAGAATCAATTCTAGCGTAACTTTCATCAGCGATCATCATCACATGATTTCCAGAGCCTGCAAGAAGGAAACTTAGGTGCATAGGAAAAGAAGGGAGGAAGGTCTGTAAAGGAGTCCGTCTCTTGAGACCTCTTACTTGGAGGGCTTTATGGCACCTGACCAGTTCTTTCGTAGCGGTTCGTCTACCTTTTACCAGAAGACCCTCGTTTAAATCCCCTACAAGTGGTCTTCGTGGGAAAGAGGAGAGGGAAAAAGAGAGCGAGAGACGGGGCATTGAAGGAAATAAAAAGTGTGGGCGACAAACACCATGTACCTAACATATCTATAATAAAGAACGATACGAATAGCTAAAGAAGTAAGAACGACGACAACGACGACTCACGAGGTCGAGAGGACTTACTGTCGACTCTTGTCTTCCGACGCCACAAGAGAAGAGGCTTCTGTCGGCGTTTGAAAAACTTTGCGAAGAAAGAAAGACCCTTCGGAATAATTGAAGGATTAACCTTCCTAGAATAAATAGGCAAATATATCGCTCTCAATAAACACGGCGGTGAGGAGCCGCGAAGCAATTGAGGAAGAGGCATAAAAGGAACGTAAAAGGAAACGAGGAGAAAAGTGAATGCAATTGAATTCACCTCCAAACAACATAACAGAATTGAAATACTGCAAGGAACCCAGTTTTAAATATAACGAATGTAATTGGACCAGTAATATAAAATTTCGCGAAACGCGTTACATTGCATCTCGAGAAGGATAAAAACGCCGGAAAACAAGAAAATATAAAAATTTATTAAAAATTATAAAAATGTTAAAATTCTTTTAAAATTTTGTATTAACTTGAAGAAAATGGTTACGTTTTTAGATTAGAAAAGGTCAACTTTCTGATATTAAAGAAGACAGTATTCCAAAGATGCAGAGCGCATTAAGAAAATTGAATGTGTTGAAATTGCGTTATAATTTTCTTGACTTCAAAAAAGTATTTAACTTTAATTGTTATCACTAACCATTGAGTAATGAGTGGATTATGAATAGCCATTCTCTTAATAAGTCTCCTCTTGTAAAATAATACCAAATATTGGTAAATTATTATAAGCCATTCTATTGTACGTACACGTGTCTCAACTTTATTTTTATGCTTCCTTAAAATATCAAATATATAAAAAGATTATAATTATGCGGCGTTTTTTTCGAAGTTTTCGGGTACATAAAAATTCGGGAGATACCTCAATATAATAGCTAATTTTATGTAGTTGTGCCTTTTCGTTTCCAAAGCTACTTGGTTTCTACTGCGACTTGCTGGCATTTGGTTATTTTTTCTTTTTACATTTTTGTAGATTCTTTGTATGCCGTGTTACTATATCAATGAAATGCTATTCGTTGATTCATTTTGTCATTGAGAAGTATATCAGGTTAGTTCGCAAAAATGGCTTTGTGTGTCCGCAATTTGTTTTTTTTTTTTGTTGTTGTTTTTTTTTATTTTCTAGAATAAAGCGTGGCATACTACAGGGTGATTCAAAAGTTACCGTGCAGTAGTGCATGCATGGAGCTGAAGGAGAAAATCACCACTGAAGTTCAGCAAATCTCACCAGCCATATTGAACAGTGTTTTACAACATGCAGCTGTGTGCTAACCGACATCGTGAGGCCGGTGGCGGGCATTTCCAGCATCTATTGTGAGTGGGGATACCACCTCCGACCAGCCATTGCACAGTAACTTTTGAATCACCCTGTATATTTGATATTTGTCTATCTTTCAGCGGTAAAATTGTATTTAAAGCTTAATTTCTCATGGATGACTTTCGCAACGTTTTTATGGGTTTGTAGGTAATCATTTCCAGCAAGTTGTTCAGAAGCAGAGAGCATATGGTCCACTGTTTTCTTCTGGCAGAGATTGACACAGATCTTGTATGTTAGTAGATTTGAGGATTAATTTTTATTAATTTCTTGTCGAAATGACATCTATTTTTGCAGGTACAAACGCCTTTTCACGAAAGAGTTCCCTTCGATGTAATATCGATTTTAGAAGGTCGACATTAACTCGTTTTGAGGTCTTTGTAGTGTCTTCCGTGAATTGCATTTGTTGTGTTCCTATGTCTAATCTCGTCAGGAGCCTTTGTTATTAAGTAGCGGAAATATGAAGCTACTTATTGGGTTTGACTTGTCTGTCTGTCCGTCTTTTTATCTCCTTCATATTTTCTACCTTTTTTTAACGGAGAGAGTTAAAGTTCGGAATGTAGATTACCATGGGCATGTGCTACTTCACTGTTTAGTCTGATTTTGATTGGTCAATGGGATTGGAGTTACGGGAGTAGGAATTAGAGGGGTCTCTCTGTATCGTATATAAGCGTGTAAAGAAATGAAATTTGCCATGCAGATTCCTCTAGGCAAGGTCTACAAGACTGTGAAGTTTGAGCCAAATTCTCTCAGTGGGGTAGGAGTTTCGGTGGTAGTGGTCAGATGATCTTTAAAACTATTAACTTTTTCAAGAAGCAACATGTGGCATGTGATATGTCATTCGATCGGAAATGACGAGTAACGAAAGAAGATAGAATTATATTCAGTTTTTTAAATACTATTTTTGAGAAAATCAGTTTTCTGTTTAAAAAAATGGGGGATTAAAACGTTTGGATCAAAAGGGTAAAAAAGAGGGCTTCCCGCTACTATATCTTTCTGGAGGGGATTAATTTCTTGTTATTATTAAGTAGCGGAGGAATGCAGTACTTATTAGTTTCATAATGTCCGTCTCTCCACCTGTCCGTCCATCTGTCCGTCTGTCTGTTCCCTTCATATTTTCCTGAATATTTCAGGTAGAAAGTTGAACTCCCGAATATAGCTTACCATGGCCATGTCTTATTTCACTATTTAGTTTGGCTTTGATTGGCCAAAAGGTCAAGTGATATTTAGGGATTAATGGAGTGATATTTGGTATACAGATTCCTCAAGGCAAGATCTACATTACTATGACGTTTGGGCCATATTGCTCCACTGGGGTCGGAGTTGTGGGGAGTGGCAGTCACTTGGTCTTTAGAATATGGCAACATATGTCATGTGATATGTCATTCGATCGGAAATGAAGAGAAACGAAAGACGATAGAGCTCGTATATTTGATAAATACTACATTCGAGATAAAATGGTAAAAATAGATGACCTTAGGGCTTCCACTACTTTCCTATACCCTCCTCGGGGATCAATTTCTTGTTATATGTAAAGTCATGTCTTTATTTATTATTATTATTATTATTATTATTATTATTATTATTATTATTATTAAATTATTAAGTTTATTTTGCAAAATTATCCAGAGAATTTATTAATTTTAATATATTTAAAAGTGATGTTTATGTTCAATAAGATTTGTTAATTAATTTTTAACATTATTTAAAATATTTAATTTTCTAACAAATGTGCTTCAGGGAAAAGATGATAGTCGAACACTTCAAATTTTTTGAATTATTTATTAAGTTCCATGTGACTCGAAATTTATATTAAATTTAGTGAAAATTTTTCATCGTTCAATAATACTTTAAAGTCTTTTAGCTTCTCGGAAGAGGGTTCTTTAATCCGGTTATTTTGAGGTGATTTTGGAGAGCTCTTGATTCGCGAGATCTGATGAGGGTAGTCATCGGTGAAAATTTCTTGACTGAAGATAGGATCAATGAAACTTTCCCATAAGTAATATTACCGATGTTTTTGTAAGGTATTGTATAAAAATATTATTTTTAAATAGTGTTAGAAAGCAGCATTGCATACAGTATGCACGCACGTAATCAGTTGCGCGTCCGGAGGGGCCCAGAGAGCCATAATCTGGTTGTGTACTGATTGTAATATATTCTCGCTTAAGCTTTAGAGTAATAAGCCATTTTGAATACGGGTTTTTAAAAGCATTTATAACGATGCTAGGACAACAAAAACACGGACAGATCCAAAGTGAAGATGGCTGCCGCATCGTTTATTGAGCGCTTTGGGGTCCGAGAGAGAGAGAGAGAGAGAGAGAGAGAGAGAGAGAGAGAGAGAGAGAAGGCGTGAGAGCTTGCGCTTGCGCCTTTCGTAACCTCCAAAACGATTGGTTGTCGATGAGAAGCGAGTGCGATTCGCTCTTTCCCCCCCTCAAGGCTCTCTGATGCGTTCGTCGTTTATCTCCCTCGTTCGCTCACTCCTTCTGCAACACCCAAGTTTCGCTCTCACTACTACTCTATCTACCCACCACCACCATCATAAATAATTCGTGCTCTGCGGCTCCGCAAATGTTCGGTTCAATCGTCTCTCAGAGGGTTGTACACGTGGCAAATCACCCGAAGAGCTGAGCGATAAAGAAGGGAGAGCAATGAGGCCTACACCCACCCCCACGCTTTAGAGGGACGATGATGAGAGCGTCGCGTTGGCAGCAAATCACCCAATTACTTTCCTTTAAAGAGCCGTTGATTTAATTTGGAGAGGAAAATTCGCCTCCGAATTGACGCTGTCCAATACATCGCCATCTGCGAACAAACTCAGCAGCCTCCTCGTCTTCTTCCATTTTTTCCATCAGTTTTTATTTTTCCTCCCATTCAATGCGCTTCCCCGCGTTCGTCTTTATACAATTCCTGATCTCGCTTTATGCTTTTACCGTTAAACGAGCATTGTTGAAGAGGAGATATCAAAAGAGCATGTAGTCAAGGCAGATGCAGCTAAAATCTTTATTTCACATAATGATGGATTGGCACATTTCAAAGAGAATCCATACCGAATCTATGTGATTGCTGATTAAATTTCGAGTAATCCAATTTGTTCCTAAGAGGAAGATAAGATGCGTGGGTAAAAAAAGGAAGATAAAGAAACGGTAAAAAGTGGAGTAAAATATCTCTTACATTTTTTATTCTATTTAGTTTTTACCAGTTTTATCGCCATTTTGAGCCCGATTTTTAATGAAATCGAATGCATTATTTAGAAAATGGAAAAGATCTCTATTTTCTTTATTTCTCATCATTTCCGATCGAATGACATATTACATGCCATTGTTGCCATTTGAAAAACGTTAATAGTTTCTAAAAGACCACGAGACTGTTACCCCCTTAATTCCGACCTCACTGGGACAATCCGGCCCAAACTTCATAGTAATGTAGATCTTGAATAGAGAAATCTCCATACCGAATGACACTTCTTTATACAATGAAGTGCCAAAAGTCATGGGATACCTATTCAATATCGTGTAAGACTTCCTTCTGCCCGGCGAAGTGCAGCAACTCGACGTGGCATGGACTCTACTAGTCGGTGGAAGTCTTCTGAAGAGATATTCAGCCATGCAGTCTCGATAGCTGCCTACAATTGCGTGAGTGTTGCAGGTGCAGACTGTTACGCACGAATGGATAGTTCGATAATATCCCAAATATGTTCGATGAGGCTCGTGTCTGGCGATCTAGGTGCCCAATTCATTCATTCAGAATGCTCATGAAACCAATCGCGAGTAAAGTTGGCCCGGTGACATGGTGCATCATCTTCTTGGAACCCCATCGTTGTTAGGGTACATGAAGGCAATGACGGGCTGCAAACGATCACCAACAGTTGGATATAACCATTCCCAGTCAATGGTAGGTCCAATGTGATCAGGGTACCCAAAATTGCCATGTAAACCACCACCAAATGCACATTAGCTTTCTGACAATTTGGGTCCATGGCCTCATGGAGTCTGCGCCATCCTTGCACCAACCTGAATATGACTCATCCGTCATCGAACCAACCTATGTGCTTCCAGTCATATAAGGTCCAATGAATATGTTCACGAGCCTAGGCGAGGCGCAGCCTCCGATGGCGTGCTGTGACTAAAGGCACTCTTGCCGATCTTCTGCTACCATGTCCTATCAGTGCCAAATACAAACATATGACCTCAAACTATTTTTATAAAAACGAATTATAACAAACAAGGTGGTGTGCCCGGCGTTGCTCGGTCTGTTTGTTTGATGAAATTTTGATGGCGTTTACCTGGCGCCATCTCTTGAGTAAAAAAACAAACATAAACCAAGATCTATAGGGTGAAAATAATTCCACAGCAAAACTTGGAGAGGTAGTAGGGATAGTCGAACAAACAACTTTTCTTTATACCATTTTGCGAGAAAAATGTATTTACCAACACAGAACAGTTACAGCAGTTGTTCAAAGTGTTTGTTTTGTTCCACACATGGCGGTTGTGGCAATTGAAGAGACCATCCTTGGTGAGCTGTGCTTCATCAGAAAACAAAACAAGTTCACCAAACGCGGGATTGACGGCAACATTCCGAAGATACCAGTCGGAAAAGTGCACGCGTAGTTGGTAGTCGTTGGGTCGCAAAGGAATACCAAGATAATGGCATGTCATATAACAATCGATTTGTCAAGAAGGAATACACTGTTACTTTCTATTTATCTTTTAAATATAGTTGACGTGAGCATGCGCACGCGATGATCGCTTTGTCGACGCACGACTGCTCAATTGCTCATAATCTACATTATTAAGTAGCGGAAGAATGGAACCACTTATTGGTACATTTCTTGAGGCAGAAGATGAAATTCGGAATGCAGCTTACTAAGGGCATGTCCACCTTCAGTATTAAGTTTGGTTTTGATTGGTGCACTGGAGTCGAATTACGGGGGTGGAAGTCAGAGGGGACAAAGACTCCTCTTTGTGCTACTTAAGTACGTAAAGGAGTGAAATTTAGTATCCGGATTCATCTAGGCAAGATCTACATTATTTTGAAGTTTAGGCCCAATTGTCCAGTGCGGTCGGAGTTGCGGGAATGGCATTCACTTGGTCTTTAGAACTATGGCAGCATATGACATGTGATATGTCATTCGATCGGAAATGATGAGAAAGGAAAGAAGATACTAGCTTTTTTACATTTTCTACATACGGGGTTCGAGAAAATTAATTTTTTGCCCCAAGGTCTGATATTTATCTTACCTTATTCGAGAGGGAGGGAGATTAATTTCTTGTTAATAAATGTATAAATATATTTCTGCTTCACAGCTAAAATTCCTCCTTGGAATGTTTACAAGATTTTATTTATTATTTGGTATTCTCATCGTATTTTATTAACAGCCGTCATTTTTATTAATTTCTCCTGTTTCTCAGAAATAGCCACATCATCAATTGACGATTATCTTAAGCAGATTAACGGCATAAAAGAGAACAGCCGTTAGGATAATAAAGACGACTTTCATAAGCTGTTGAATAATAAAAAAATTAATAAAACGTCGATAATAACAGCTGCAATACAGAGCCCAGAATATAACAAGTTAGATAATGATCTCGGTAAAATTTATGTTTTTATTATGAGTTGGCATCGATTACTGTCAATAGAGTGATATTGACTTCAAGGATTATCCTTCCCTTTCCAACAAAAATAGAACTCCATTTTACCGAGGGGATTAATGTAAAGTAGTTTATATTAAAGTTAATAACGATGGATAAAGATGGGTAAAGATGATAAAATTTATTAAAGGATAAGTACAAATCATGTTACTGCTTAAGATGCTCCAAAAATTTTAACTTTTTAATTAAACATTTTTTTTTCTATTTCTGTCATCGCTTAATCATTTTAGCGACAACATCCTGATTGGACAACAATGGTGTTTTCTTGGTCGTCAAGTAGTAGAAAAATAGTGTAGTAAGTTTTCTTTGACTGATACACTAGCAAGTCAATCGCACGCAAGGACTTCAGCCTTTGAACTAAAGTTCATTTTATTTCCATTCTCAGTGGAAAATGCTTTACTTGAATCCAATGAAAAGACGATTTCAAAAAAGACCAAAAGAGACGAACAAAATTTCGCATTTTCTTCGAGAAGAATTTTTTTTTACTTGTGGGTATATGTGCGATTTCAAAATCAAAAACAACAAAAAAACAAGGAAATTGAAAACTTCACAGTCAAGTTGGAAAATGGAAATTGGCGATGACAACCGTTTTGCATTCGATGCTATGAGTTGTCATCCCGTGACGATGATGAGAACCGAACGCAAAACGACGGTGTCACTCGTCGTCTCGAGTGCGCAAGCGTGGCTCAAACCTAAGGCCTGGGGACCTTGTTAGCCGCGCGTGGAAGTCATCTGAATAACCTAATGACAATAACGTTGGCAATAAAACAATGATTGGATCCTAATAGATAATAAGAGGCACCCGCAATTCCACTATGACAAGTCTCTCTTTGGTTGGTGGGTTTGTTAAGTTTTTTCGGCGCGTCGATGTCTAGGTCATTTGCGCTATTTCGCATGACTAATATCTTAGCAGGCACAAATAAAAATAACCATGCTCATGGTGGGATTCCAACTCGTGACCAGACGGACTCCAGAACTGAAAAGTCTATGCCCCATCTATTTCGGCCAACTGGCCGTTGTCAAGTCTCTCATAGTGTTTTCTCTTGGAAAAACGTAGTAGAGTGTACCAAAGTCCTATATGAATTTTTATGTAAGGTGCGGAGGTCTTAAAAATTTCATATCTGGTTTTAGTTTGCCATTCCCTAATTCCATAAAAACAGTTCTAAGAAATAATTATATGAAGAAGTGTCAGCTAATTCTAATGGGAACTCGCTACGGATAAAATTTATTTACATTTCTATACCAAATTCTCTAGACTAGCGTAAAGCTCTAGAAGCGTTTATTTCCATAAAAGTTGACCCAATTAGGGACACTTTACGAAGTAAATGCTGCAATTCCGAAATTTAAGGTCATTACAATTTCTTTTAAAGTTCCCATGCCTTTTTAATCCTTCTATAACATCTAAACAAAAATGTCATAAAATTTGATGCACCTGTTTCCGTCAAAATTAACAGATGCTTGCTATAGATATCAAGCTCTTTTTACTGTTATCGTCTCGTAAATATTTTCACTCTACCAAAGGTGGATATTTTGTCTTCATTTATTAAAAGTTACTTTTAAGATAAGAGTTTTTTTTTTTATAATTCTTAAAACATGCAAAACCGCTTCATCAAATGTATAGTCTTCCAAATGCTCTGTAAACCTACAGTCTTTCTATATGTGATCAAACCTGTATTTCATGCACAGAAGGTTGAGGCAGTTCAAAATTGAAAGATTTTGACCGTTCCTCCGCCACCTGTTGTCATGTCCCCTGCTATGAATAATGGTCCGACCTCGCATTTCCATGGTAATAAACTTCTACGAATCATTGCAAGGGAGATGTTGCTCCGCACCTTTTCGCAAATTTTCCAGTAGGCCAGTGAACTTTCTTTTTCTGCATAATAGGCCAGTGAAGAACGTGAGAGTGGTTCAACGCTTTATCCATGTGGATATGTATTGTAAGTACATCTGCTAATTTTCTGTACTTTAGAGATGGGGAATTTTTGATGGTAAATTTTATGTTGGAAATAGGTTGAATTGACTTCAAAATTAGTAGCCACCTTGTGCAATCTGAGCTTACCAGAGGACAATTTGCAGATGCAACCATAAAACTTTGAAAAACTTCTCCTTGCATTGGTTTTTGAAAGTAGCCTGTCCTTTGGTATCTCTGTTACGGTAACGAATAGCTCGCGGCTTATTGGTGTCATCGATGTATACCCAAGCTTTAACTAGGGTGACCGCCCATTTGCAATCTGTCATGATGTGCAAGGTACCATTCGTAAAATTTTCTGGCGCTGGTGAAGCGTTCGCGGATGTGCCGTTCTATTGCAATTTCATGTTTTCTTGAATAATGCGTCCGACACTTCTTTGAGACGTTTTCGCTTTTTGGCCATGTAGTTTAGCTTCACGTTGTATAGCTGATTTCCTAAGAATGCCATAGTTCGAACCCTCTTCACGTTGGCTGTGTTACAGGAAGGCTGGGTTCTCTTTCTGGTTCGGTTTTTACTACGACCCCTGTCATGACATGGAAACTGTTTTATCCTCTGAATGGCATCATGGATAGTACCTTTTAGTTGCTTCTTGCACTTTCCAATTGTTGATAATAACTGAAACCAGTGTCCGAAAGAGCGCATATATACCTTTCCCAAAACGTATTCAATTTTCTCACCATTTTAGGCGTAACCTTGTCAGTTAACTATCTAGATGCATTCTACAGTGTACGTGCTTTAAGAAGGTAAAAATCGTTCATTGCTAACTGCCTCAACCCTCTATATTTCAGAAAAAACTACAGAAAGAAGAACTTTCCTGATGAGGGTAAACTCAACTCAAGAAGAAGGTAGTTAAATA
Source organism: Rhysida immarginata (assembly GCA_023313115.1). NCBI lineage: Eukaryota > Metazoa > Arthropoda > Chilopoda > Scolopendromorpha > Scolopendridae > Rhysida > Rhysida immarginata. The sequence goes on along the minus strand of JAHWFO010062673.1, from coordinate 247,543 downwards.
TAATAAAAATAAAAAATGGCAAATGTTTTGAACGGCATAAGGTGGAAGGGGTTAAGAGGGACAATCAAAGACAGCCCCCTCCTTCCCTTACCCCCACTTTTTGTGTCAACTTCCATCGTGTCAATAGAAGCGGCGGTGAAATTTCTTCAGCCGCCCACCGGAGGAATTCATTCGAGGGATGGCGCTCTCCTTCATCCCCAGTCCCCACCTCAAACGTGGGTTTCTTTCTAGTGAGGGGGCATAAAGAGGTGGATGAAGGCGGATGGTGTAGACGAGGGAGAAGAAGAAGAAATATATGTTTATGGCCGCCTCTACATCGCTTGACATTTATGGCCCTTCGTCCAAATTTGCCGCGTCATTTGCGCATCAAATAGAAGTGAAATTTATGTTGCGTGGCGGAGACGCCGTTTCCCATGATGCATTGTGCCTCTACCGCCTCGCTTCACGTGGAACGAACTGTTTTCGATAAATTACCTTTTAATTGAGTAGCGAGCGTCGACATTCAGCTGAAATTGAAGTTTAAAATTAATAAGTTCTACTTCGTTAAAAAATAATCGTTAATTTGAAGAAGGTTGCGTAGAATCAATTGACGTTTTTATGCTGCGTTGCGATGAGATATACAGAACTGAGCAAACACATACTTAATTAAAAACCTTTCATGGAAATAAAATTAACTTTCGCTCTCCTATAATTTTTCTGGAAAAATTGTTTTCCATGTTCAAAATTTAAAAGAGGCCGCCTACAATTTTTCCGAGAAAACGTATTAATTAATCTCCGCAACAGGCTTCCACCATCACCACCTCAATATTAAAACCCCAGACTCGTCTGAATTAAATAAGCATTTCGATAATTAAATAACAGCCGCATTAACCGTTGTCTTCAGAATAAGATAATATTCAGCTTTCATCTACAAGAGGATAGTCGATTAAATTACCTTTCTTAATATAGTTGCAGTTTTTAGAATATGTTTACGGAAACGATTTAGGATTTGCGATTTCGTAGTGACATGCCATTGGGGTCCATGATGGAAAATCTTATGTTGCTAAATGGATCTTAAAAAATAGTACTGCCAACGGTGACACCTGATTGGCTAAGATCTCTATTTTAAAGATTACATCGTGTTGTTTATCCTTTATTCTGAATATCGCCATGTAGCCCTCAGTATAATCGTTTTAAATATTCAAAGTCCTGCTTCAAAATTTCTGTGCGTTTTCAATACAGGATGTTTCTAAAAAGCATGGCTGAAAATTAACAGCATGATTCTACGCCTCAAAATAAGCAAAATGTTCCTCTTCGAAAATATTGAAATCGTAAGTTTATAAGGGTTAAAATGCCTCCAAAATATGTTAAAAACTCTCCCTAATTTTATCAGGTCGATTCGGTTTTTCGTTTTAACTGTATGATTCATTTTTATGTTAGGTAGAAGAGAAGTTGGAGTAACGAGGATGTTTTAACATATTGTTTACTTTGTAAATTAAAGAACAAATAAATTAGAGTCATCAGTTTGTATGTTTCACTTGCTTAATAGTTAGTTCATTAACACTCTTGTTATTGCATTAAATCTGTTTCTACCTAATATATAAAAATGAGCCATACGGTTAAAAAGAATGACCGATTCGACCTGATAAAATTAGGGGGATTTTTTAACAAAATTTGGGGGCATTTTAACCCTATAAACCTATGATATCAGTATTTTCCAAGAGGACCTTTTGCTTATTTTTGGACGTAGAATCATGTTGTTAATTTTCAGCCATCTCTTTAGAAACATCCTGTATATGCTGTTAGGATTTCTACAATTAAGTTATCATGCGTCTAACCCAATTTTAAATCCTAAAAAATTATATTCTTGTCTTATACTATCTTTAAAGGGTTTTTTTTTTAATTTCCTCACGCTGCCACAAAATCTTCGTATGCTTTATTTTAAACTCAAATTATATCAGAAATCAAGTATACGCATATTAATACACCATGTAGTTCATCTATTGAATAGTACTTCTATTTTTTTACATTCCAAATGAAGAATAAAGCAGTGAACGTCAAAATAGAAAATTTAAAAAACAAGATAAAAGGAGCTGTGTCAAAAATACAAAGTGCCTTAGCGAAATTCACTTTCAGCAAAATTGCACTTTTAGCAAAATTCAAGCTAAGAGTGCAATAAAAATCTAAAATCTTTGGGTCTTTTGTCTAACTATTAAATTAGTTTTAAGAGGATTTAAAAAATGCCGACAACTAAATTGGCATTAAGGATAATGGCAAGATAAAATAGCGCTTTTGAAAGAAAATGGTAAGGTGTTCCACAGGTCAATAATGGCGTTAAAAGGAAATTTAATTTTTCGGAAAGGAGGAATAGTTTCTTTCAATTCAACATGGGAACGGCAAATTGATCGAGCATCCGAAGTAGCAATGAGTCGTCCATTAATAAGATAAGCAGGATCGCTGGAAGGCAAACCGTGTTACAGAGAATGGTGGTACCAGGGTGATCATAAAATCCCTTTATTTCAACAAACTGAGTTCAGCAGTGCAAAAAAACAGTTGAAAAAGAGGACATTTTGAAAGATTTCTGTGAACTCATTTGTCAAGTATAAAACAAAGAATATTTCATTTACGTTGCATAAATACAGTACATGCTGAACTTTTCAAAATCTATTCTTTACGATCACCCTGTATACACTGTTGATGAAATCGAGATGGAAACTCATAAAACGTATTATATCATATGCTATTCTCAGACGAAATATTCGGAAATTTGTATTTCCAAATCAGAAACACAGAGCAGCATTCAATTTTGGGAATATTTTCGCATTGAGTAATGGTTCACATTTCATATCTAGGAGGGATCTGTTTAATTGGAGAGGTAATTGTTTAATCAGTTTTCTAAACCCAATAGAGCTCTTTTCAATTTACCTGAAACTGATGTCTCAATTAAACTTTTGTTGCGTTCATTCATTATTTCAATGTAAAGAGGATAATAGAGACTCTTCACTTTGACAAAGGATAGCCTCTATCCGAAACGTCAGTTTTTTCAGGCTCTTACATTGTGTTCAATTTTTACTATTTATTAAAGACAGGATAGTAATGGAACAGAATCAAAAAAACCACACTTCTAAATACTACTGGTTCATAAGTCCTGGTTAAGACTTCAACCGAGGGTTTCTAAAAATCCTGATCTATAACATCTGTTGGATTCTATAAACGCATTTATTTAAATAAAATACGTAATAATAAACAAATACAAAATGAAAAACAATTTTGTGTCTAATTATACAAACTGTCTAGAAAGTAGCTTTTGCATCCACTTCATTCAAGAGGTAATACACATCTGAGGTGTTAACTCAAAGGAAAAAATTCTTTTTGCATAGAATTTTTTCTAATCTTGCAACTCTTAACCTTCCTGGATAGAAACTGTCTCCTTTTGTTTAAGAGGTCATTACAAAATAAATTATACCATTCTTATATATTTTATTTCATTCGTCAAACTTTTTTTGCGTTTATTGGGCAGTTTAAATAGCCTACACTATTTGCTATTATCCCTATCAACTTTCTGCAATATCATTTCATCTCTAGTTTTTTCCTTTTGAAGACAGATGCCTAATTCCAATTGTTAGCTAAATCCATCTACAAAAGCAAAACCTTATTACTTCAAAGTGAAAGAAGAAATTGCCATCCATCGCGCCAATACCGTAAAAGGAGCAGCGCGGCTTCACTGCAATACCAATTCTTAGCAGAAAATGATGTATGCCCGAATGATAACAATTTGTTCTTTATCATGATAATAATGTTTTGCGAAGAACCGTTGCTTGCGGTTTTTAATTATCTTTATTTTACAGGTCAACTTGTGGTAGATTTTTCCCTATGAAGTAAGATAAGAATAACCATTTTAAAAAACTGTCTGTTGCAGTTTCTGTGTGTATTTTTCTTTTAATTTTTAACATTTTCTTTCTCTATTTACGGAATGAAGTGAGCGAAATGATTTTAATTTTGTTCCATTCCATGAGATGCTAAACATTTATAATTTACTTTTTCCGTAGGTGTGGTTCCAGAATCGTCGGGCCAAATGGCGTCGCCAGGAGAAGATGGAGAGCAACGCCCTTCGCCTGCACGAATACCCGATGAGCGCCCTGACGCGCGGTCCAGGCGCCGGCCTCGGCACGACCACCCTGCCGCTCGACCCTTGGCTCACGCCGCCCATCCTCAACACGACGCTGTCGCACGCCCTGCCGGGCTTCCTCAGCCACCCGCAGACAGCCTACCCGAGCTACCTGACTTCACCGGTCGGCGCGATCGGCGTCACAGCAGTGGCACCGCCCGTCAGCGTCGGGGTGACGACGTCGGCGAGTCCACCGTCACCGACAGGACTGCCCACGCAAATGGTCGACGGGTCCAAAATGGACGACGTCGACCCTCGAAGCACCAGCATCGTCTCCCTTCGAATGAAAGCTAAAGAACACTTGGAATCCATAAGCAAAGGACTACAACACGTGTAAACAACAACAACAACAACAACAACAGTCATCGTCGTTTCTCCATTTCTGCGTCTTCTGGCTCGTCTTGACCCTAGGCACATTTTGCTCCCTTTTTTCCGCCATCCTTTTTTTCCTTTAGCCCAGGCCTCCTCACTTTATTTCTTCATCAATAAAAGTTCTCTCCACCCTTTCTCTCCAAGCGCCGATTCAATTTTCTCTCTCCACTCCCATTCCCTTCTTTTATCCACCACCCCCATAAAGTGCCCGATGTTTGTTCTCCGATTCCATGATTGTGCTCTAATGGAGTCCTTCTCCAACCGGAAATGATCTCGAGTAAAGCAATTGAGGGCGTCGCTGCTGCGTTTCCACTTCCACCCTCGATCCAACCCCCTTTATCTTCGACCGCCCCATCCACAAAATAAAATAAATACACACACAAACACACACGCACACACAGAATATCCACACAGATGCAGACATATATATATATATATATATTATATATCTATATATATTAAAAGAAAAAAAAAGGGGAGACGCAAACTGGAGTGGCAGCATGCCATCAGCGGCAAAATGCGAGAACTTCAAAGCGATTCGTGTGCGGCGCTCTCACTGATTATCCTCGCTTCAAAAGCAATAATATGATAATCGTGCAATTTGGGAAGATTGAAAGAGAAGAAGAAGGAGAGGAGGAGGAGGAGAGAGATAGAGACGAACCAATAACACGTTCATCCATCTTACCCACCCCTCTTTCGTTACCCCCCACGCCCGAACTATACCAGAGATCGATCGATCGAACGATTTCAAGAAGGGCAAAAAGCAGAGCAAAGAACAACTTCTTCTTCCTCTTCTCCTTGTGCGTGTGAGTGTGTGTGTGTGTGAATAAACGTGCGCTCATTAAATTGAACTGATTACCGATAATGTCACCTCTTTTATTTTATTTTTGTTCTTCTCGTTTTCTAATCAGATTGTATTAAACACTCATTGCCTCTACCCCCCTCCTCTCCTAAAACTATTTAAAAAGAAACGGAAAGACGCAACGGTTTGCGGACAAATTAACGACTGTGTTATTCGCTTCTACAAAATCTCTCGTCCAATTTTAGGCAGGGTTCCAATAGAAAGACACTCCTTCGGGAAATGAGCCCACGTCTCCTCCCTAAAAAAAGAAACATTTATTATTATTTTTGTTTTCATTTTAATTTTGTGCGTGTTTTATGATTTATTTGTTTGTTATTTCAATTGTCTAATTTATGATAATTTTTATTATCACTTAATTCATGAGTTCAATGTGTCGTCATTCCACCTCTCAAAGTAATGATAATAAAAGAAACGAATGATCCGAATGTTTTAAACAAAATGATCTCAATGCGTGGAAATCGATTTTTCACTTTTTCTCTCATCAAGCGACTCAATGCTTATTTATTGAATGATATAAAATCTAACTTCATCTTATTCTAAGTTCTTTTAAATTATTATGTTAACGACAGTTTTAAAAGAAATAAACGGTAATCTTTCCACGAGTGGTCATATTCATTTCTATAACAAACTCATTTGATAAATTTCTCATTCTGAAATTCAAATTGTTTCTTCTTATACGCATTACACTACCCTACAATAACGGAACTAACAGTACACAGTTACGGAAAAAGTGATATTTTTTTCTATTCTAATATCTTGTAGGGCTTCCGCGTGCCAACCTGCCGGGCATATTTTCCACGAGATTCCAATAAGCCAGCCTCCAGTATTTAGGTCCATTTAGGCTTTAAAAAAAAATCATCATGTCACCAGTGAACGATCAGGGCTGTGTGTGGCACTATAGTCCGTCTAATATAAGAAGGCGGATGACCTTGTTTGAGCGATAAACGTCATAGTTCAAATTCGGCCAATCACGTTAGCACTAATCCCAACTGCCTGTTTTTACAAATAGTGATTTAATTTACAGTAGTAGTAATTCACAGCATATTAAACATGTCTTCGAGACGAAACAGTATGTAATATAATTTCCAGATACAAAACGAAGCAAATTAGGTCAAAGCAGAAGTCAAAGCCTGCATGGATTAAGGGGCTATGATTAAGTTACCATGAATTAAAGGTAATCTTGAATAGAGGCTACGAGTTAATCCTTCCCCGTTAGCTATGGCAACATATCGGGTCAGCCGCCAAGTTAAATAGACAGACTGTAATGAGATCGTGCATTATCGTTCTGAAAGTAACAATCCTCGTTACCAAAAGTTCACATAGCGAAGGAAGCACCTGATTGTCCAAAATGTTCTTGTAGGCTTCAGGGTTCAAAATGCCTTCAACCACATGCAAGGATCTCAAGCCATGTCATGTAAGACACCTCGACAACATGACTCCGCCACCACCTAACTTCACGGTTGGAACGAAACGCTCGGGTAAAAGGCGCTCCCCTGGCATTCGCCACATCCAAACACCACCCGATGGAACAGAAAGTGGCGTTATTTGTTATCCCACAAAATGTTTTTTTCACTCTTCGACAATTCAATGTTGGCGCTCCAAAAAGAAGTCTGGCAGCCTTGGTGTTTTGCGAGAAGCACATTCTAATCTACGCAGACTCCTGTTGACGGTTGATGGCCTGGAGTGGGTTTTAGAGGTTTTTATAAACCTAGCGCTTCGACACTTGTCGGTCGCGTTCAGTGAGTTTTGGGGGTGCATGTTCCGATGCCTGTGGCATCCTATTTCTTCAATCCTCTATCACCAATAATTGAACGTTGCTGTGATAATGTTCACAAATAAAAACGCCCGCAGTGTGGCTCCCGATTATTACTCTTCTTTCAAAGTCGTTAAGTTCCCTTCGTTTAACAATTCTCCATCTATGACAACGTTACATGAGTAAATTAATACATTAACACGCAAATTCAGATTTATTAGGTGTCCGTTCCATTTTTGTAGGCAGTGTATTGATAACGTATAATTTGGTAAATTATTCCTAAAGGTCAAATTCTTTTTTCTTATACGCACATGTCATAAAATAAAAACTGGCTAAAGTCAAACTATTTTATCAGGTTGTTGTACAAAATGTCGGATATGGTAGCGAAACTTAAAACAATAGTAATCATTTGGAAACTGATTTTTATTAATCTAAATAGGATCCATTAGATGTATGCATCTCTCCCATTGAGAAATCAGCGCCTTTCGCCAGTTTCATAGAAGTCCGGCTTTCTGGGCTGAAGAAACTCATCATTTTGACGGCTGCTTCATTGTTGAGAAACTTTTCCCTACCAAAAAAAGTCCAAATGCTTAAAAAAGGAGAGAGATCTGAAGAGTTTCTCGCTGTCTCTGCTGCGTTTTGATCAAGTTTTAAATCTTAAAGAAAAGGAAACATCCGTATTTGGCTTATTTCCATTTTGTGTTTGTACGATCACACTATACCTAACCTAACCTTCACTACACAAAACACAAGTACTATCTGGCGAAGTTTATAAATATGAAGTTTATTTCTTCCTGAAATCCGACTTTCTTTCAACAACCTGATAATAGAGTAAATTTTATAGGGTGGGGTAGTCAAATGAAAACGATCGGTGAAGAATTGCGGAAAAAGAAAGCCATTGGCGACATAACACTTCTCCCCCTGTGTTAGAAATCGCCAGATACCAGTGGTACAAAAGTCCGTCGGTTGGGAGTGGAGCCAATCTTGTATTCTACGTCCAACACAAAGCGCCGCCTCTTTAAGTTCTATTTCATTGAGCTAAAAAGATGAAAACTCCTGAGAAGAGGTCGGGAATGCAAGGTGGATTTTTCAAGACCATGGTTTGTTTGTTTTGTTTTTTTTTGTTTGTTTTTTTTGTATTGTCGTGAAGCAGGCTGACTCTGCGGCCGTTTGTTCTTGAGTGATGAGTCGCAATACTTGCCGGAGTGATTACACGATGCGCCTGGCCAATCTTTGGGTCGTCTTCCAAAGATGTTTGCCCAGAAAGAAAGACCTTGTGCAGACCTTATTCTAACTTTTGACATTCAGAAAGTTCTCCCTATAAACAGTTCTCATTCGGCGATTAATTTCGGATGCCGACTTCTTTTTTTTTTACAGTCAAAAACCGAATGACTGGTCATTGCTCTTGATTAGGGTAACTCACCTACCACCTGAAATCGCCGGCAGTGTTCCTGCTCGTAGCTACAGACTTCCGATCGTTTTTATTTGAGTTATCCTCACTTTTTTTTATTATAGCTGTTTAACTTCGCTGTAAGTGTGTAATCAATGCTTCAACAATCTTATTTGTTGAATTAACATAGACGAATAATCTAAAAATTAAGCAACACACATTTGATCAAGCGCTGAGTATGCTCACCAATAATAAACAGTATAAAATAATGCATCTATATACAAGTGCATCCAATGTAATCCATAAATCAGGCAAATAAAAACCACAGCTAATCAATTCAATTCAGGCCAATTTAAACCAAAGCAAAGGAATGTTAACCAATTCAGGTCAACCCTAACTGAAATAAGTTTTTCATAGATGAGAAGAAGGGGTAGACTAAGTTACTGTTAAAAAAAAATATTATACACCCGAAAGAGTGTTCTAACAGATTCTAATGGGCTAAGAAGAAAAAAAGTCTTTATTTCATAATAAATTCATAACTTTGAATAGTTTTTACAATACAGAGAGGTTGATTCACGTTTATGGTTCAGTTTTTGCCATGCTGCAAAATTACAAAAAACCTTCGCCAGGGTTTCGAAATTCCTGAACAGAAGGCTACATTTTAGACCATTCAATATTGCCGGCCACGCATACTTTGTAGCTATCCATGGGTTAGTAATAGCCCTGACATGTCTGTCAACAGGAGCCCATTTTAAGAGCCCAAAGGTGCAAAAACCTTTAATCGATAAAAGCTACGTCATGGATTCCCTTAAGGCTTCACCCTTATCTTGATGAGTGCATACGCATTTTGCATCGCCACCATATAGTCCAGAAATTTTCGTATGGTTTACAAATGGTGTAGGATGTTGTCTCCATAGTAGGCCGAATTGATTTTGGCATTTTTATCGATCAGTGCTATCTGCAATTTGCCCCTGTGCATAGGCGTAGCAAGATTGTAACGGGCCATGGTCTGGGCACCTTGACCCCATCGCAATATACTGCTAACAGTCCCGGACCCTTCTACCGAATAACTTGGAACCACGGTATGTACGCCCCTGCCCCTGTGACAGTATTTGCAGCCACACTACATCCTTTTGAAACCTCTTTTGGCATTGGCGTATCCAACTGGAGTGGGATGTTTCCTCATTATGCCGATAATATGCCATTTTGCCAAATTTTGCCCCTATCGGACAGTCTAATAATAAATTCCCTCGTCTAACGTTACCGCTTACTTTTTCATAGAGCTCCGGCGTTAGCCTTACGTTTTGCTATGTGAACGTAAACAGGGTATAAATACTGTCGGCTTATGGTGTTTTTTCCAGTTGGAATGTTTGGTGAAGGATTCTATTAAGTCTTGTCTATGACACGGCCGCCATCAAAGTTTTCTTTAATTTTTTTAAATCATACGACATTCTTCCTGGAATTATAGCATTTTACAGGATTTTATTTGTTTATAAGATACATAGTGATATACATACAATATTAAGAAACATTAAATCTAAAATAGCGGCTCTTTACCAACAATTGCTTAAACATAACAATCAAATTGGATTCTTGTTTTAAATTGTCTACAAACAGAATGAAGATCTACAAACAGATCTTCGTTGTTAATATTATTTTGAAAATACCAAAATCAGATCATGTCACGAGGCTGACCCAGATTCAAGTGGCTCAAGTGAAGGGAGAGAAAAGTTAAATGTCAATAATACTAATGTCTGGATGTAACAATTTCATGCATTGAAGAAAATATTAAAACGCATCTAAAGTCCAGAAATTTAACCAAAGCCATCAACATCTATTACTAGCACGCTTGTACAAATACACATAAAAAGTAATCAATTTACAAAATTGGCAAAAAGAGACATACGCAAGCAAAAATCACTAAATTGATATACACAGATACGAAATAAAACGCCTGTGGGAACACACTTTGCCTATCATTTTTTCTTTCACTGGGTTATTCCATACTCATTACACAAAAATCCGAATTTAAATTAATTCTTCCACTGACATATAACTTTTCTTCCTTTCTCTTGAGCCTCTCGGGCTTGGCCCTGTTTTTGGCCTACCACTTGGCTTTTGGACTTCGTCCGAGTTTGGGCTTTCCAAAACAACAATAATAATAATAATAATAATAATAATAATAATAATAATAATAATAATAATAATA